>JANHZU010008868.1:0-19036 GCA_032468055.1 Acrochordus granulatus | reverse complement strand
GATGTGGAACTCTAACATATGGGTGGTTATCAAATGGAGAAATGAATGCCTCTTGGCTTAAGTGGGGATGGTTGATGATCTCAGAAAAAGAGATTGGCAAAAGTTTGAGAAATGATGCGAGAACGCATACAACTTTCCCTATCACGAAAGTCCGTGGAATTCTGAACCAGAAAGTGCTTCTGAGGATCCCAAAGAGTATCAGCGGGAATGTTTTTGAAGGTGCTGGTCACAAATTGATTAATGACATTTCCCTCTTCTGGAAGAACTAGAGCGGGGGTGGCAACAATCTTCCTGGCAGTTTACAGTGTATGAAGTTATAAAGTTCTATATGTGTTGCATGCTCAAACAGAAGTTCATTTAGAGTTGTGTTATGTTTTAACAAATACGAGTTTAAAGAATAAGTTGAGCGTGCCATTTCCCTCAACTCCAGTTAATGCTAACAACAGTGTTCCCATCTAATGATAAAAGAATTTAGTTAAAAACAGAAGCAAACACAGTGTAATTCACAATGGTCAGAATTCCCAAATTATGCAGACTAAAGTGAGGTTTTGGAATAATGCTGTTATCCTTATTATTGACATCAGTGCTGTTTATATTGTTGGAGTGGATTGGTTGGAATCTAGTCCTTTTAACCTCTGGTTCTAGATAATCCTCATAACAGAAAGGCACCTTTTTAATTTAGGGGGCACAATCAAACCTCTAATCAGCACTTTCAACCCAGATGTAGAATAAGGACAGGAGCAGAGAGCAACATGCATCCAAAACCCTGAATATATTTCATAATGAGCCATTAGATGGAAAGGATTTATGTTCCAAGGCTTTGGCTGAACTTTAGGAGAAACTTCTACACAATGAGAGCAGGTCAGCGATGGGACCAGTGGCTTGGAGACTGATGGGCTTGCCTTCATTAGAGCTCTTTGAATATAGTCCAGACAGCCTTCTGTTATGGATGCTTTGATCTTCCTGTAGGAAGCAATCTAGTTCAGATAGGCAGCCTGCAAAGACCCTGCAGCTTTAGGACTAGGCTGATGTGTTGTGCTATTGAGAAAACTATGTGGCGGAGCTTGAGCAAAGAGCATGAAGGCAAAGAAAGTGTTGCCCTTCTGAGATTTAGGACCACATTCACAGTATCCATTCCCATGGAAAATATTCATTTAAAAAATGCTGGTCTTATGTTGGAGGTCTTCTTCCTCTTGGTGTAGTCTTTCTTTGTGACTCCTTTTCCTCCTCTTTCCTCCTACTGCACCATATCCAGACACTTCCTCCTGAAAGATTTCACTTGGCCTAAGTATGAGGTCGGTCCTGAACAAAATACCAGTCAATCCAAGTTTGTTCATTTATTACAGTCTAGGATGCCACTCCAATCAGACCAACTCTAGGTGGCTTACAAATTCCCCAATGCAACAATTATGTTAAAAACCACAAACAGCCTCCCACTGCCATGAAATCAGTTTCTTAGAGACAGTATAGCTGCTACTATATTATGGGTGGAGAAAGAGACTCAGAAGAGACCCTCCCTAGCTTCTCAGTCTGTAAATGGGAGATTTGTACTTTCACACTTGCAAGATTCTTTTATTGTAGCTTTACGATTATATAGAATTAGCTCATCTGGTCATGTTTCCTGTCTGGTTTACCTAGGAAAGCTGAGTTTATCTGAGAGGGCTTTTACTTAGGCAGAGTGACATGGAAGTGGCAAGCCAACCAAATCTCATTCATTAGCTCCTTCTTAAGGACCACTTAAAAACTAAAACTTTGTATGCTCCATTAGTGACCCTGCTGCATTCGTTTTTAATTACTTAACCCATCTTTTCACAAAGGGTTAAGTAATTAAAAATGAATGCAGCAGGGTCACTAATGGACTCAATGTATTTTCCTGCAAATGTGCTTATGAAGAATGGTGGGATTCAGGTCTATCATGCTTAAACCTAGTGGGAGAGTGCAGAGAAAGAGGTGGCAAGCAGTGCAGTTGAATAGCCTGTCTGTGGGATAATAGGGGTGGTAGAGTATGAATTGGATGTAATAAGGGGAGCTGGGAGTAGAAGACCAGAGGGTTTTGAGTGACTGTGGATGACATAGAATGGTACAGCTGCCATAGCTTCAACTTTGAAGCCCCTTCAAAGGTGATTTTCAAGGCCTTAAAAACTTTCTCCTTATAACTAATCTAGCATTTGAGATGTGACGAAACTCAATGTATGGTTAGGGATAAGGAAAAAGCCTCTACAATCTCAAAGAACTTTCATACTGGCTACTATGAAAGCTACATGAGCAAAGAGTTGATAGTTCTTTTCTGGAGGATCAGCGAGCCCCACTGAACCATGGGAACAAATATATCCCAGGCAGAGTGTTTCTGCCTGCTCTTGGTTCACTGTCTTACTCTCCCATATCACACCTTATCCTTCTTTTCTAGATGCGCTGGTACCCTCCTTCTGACGCTACCCAACAAGGATGGAAGTCCCGTCAGTTCTGTTAGTTTTAGTGAGTATTGGGTTGCAACATATGTGACCTCTGGGTGTGGGTGGAGAAGATGTCATCTTCTATAGTTGGATTTTTTTTTTCCAGCCAGTGAAAGGTGAGATAATGTTGTCTGCCTAGATAAGGACCTGGGAAGCAGACGTAATGCTCTTCTCCATGCATGATAATGGGGCTACGATGAAAAATGTCTGGAGTTAGCTTCATAATGTGCTCTGTTGCTTTTTTCAAGAGCTGCTTCTTGGCCCACATTTTCCCCTCTTGTCTCTCCGTGGACTGATGCATGAAGGATGAAGGAGTCTTTGGGAACTTTCTCTCGGCCTTTTCTGTGGATACCGTCAAAGTGCCAACTCCAGTAACTTGGCCATCTTAGGAATGAAGCTGTGGATTTCCCCCTCCAAAACTGTGAATGTCATCTCCCCATCTCTTGCCCAGTGTCATGGCTCCATTCTCCCCTTTTCCCAACTGCCCCTCCATCTGCCAAGCCCTACCACCTTCCCATTGCTGAGTTCCTCCTGCTACTTTTGAGTCCTTTCAAGGGAAACCCAACCTTGTTGAAACACTCCTTTGATGTGGGTGGGTGTCTGTGTGTGTTCCCAGCTGGGATGCTGGCACTCAATGTGGCCTAGCTGTGTATGGTGCAATATCCAGACTTTTCTTATCCTGAACGTTGTTTATGCAGTTTTGCTGAAGGAAGCAAAAAGACAGTTCGGTTTTGCATGTTTTCTGGCATGAATTTAAAACACTTTAACTTGGTGTGTGAGTGTGCAAAACTTGTTTTTGGTCTAGCATTTGTGTAACTATAGCAGTAGATCTTGGATTAACTATTGATCACTAAACCTTTTTATCTTGCTTCTGTCAAGACTTGGCTTCTGAAAACACTATCTACTTTTTTTTGGTCTTCTCTGTCTCTTCTTTTCCTTCTTCCCCAGGGTTTTTCTTTCCATGTTTATCCTCGACTAGAATTTGAAATAAAAAAGTTTCTTCTCCAAAGTACAATGCACTGGGTTTCTGGTCCATTTTACCCTTCCCCAGTTTAAGTCAGGGTTGTTTTTATCTTATTGTTTTTCTGTCAGACCTATATATAGAACAACTGTAAAATATTTCACTGTTTTTTTCCCGCATCCCTCAGATTGGAGAGAATCCAGTCTTGCCAAATCAGCAATCCTTATGGGAATATCGAACAAAGATGTACGAGTATTTTTGTACCATGTGTAATAAGGAAATATTTATGCATCATAAAAAGATTTTGTGTGGTTTTTGTGCAATTAATTATTAAAGAGAAAAAAAATATCTGTAATCTGTAAGATAAGTTTAATGTTTAGTTAAAAGCTTGAAGAGAAAGTCTTCGTTTCTGTAACTGTTCAGTCAAGCATAGTAACAAGAAATTGCACAATTTTTTTGTTGATATTTTATTGCTTGGTATTTGGAAGATCTTTAAGAATTAAATGGAACTATGGCTGTCTTGCTTGTTGTATTAAGGTTGTTGAATAAGTTGCTATATCATTTGAGAATGTGAAACTGGATAATATATGAATTGTACCCAGTGGTGTGTGATCCTTTGCTGTGTGGAGGAGTTTTTGTGCATTCTTCATTCTTTGCTCAAAGAGTCCAAGTTAATCTTGCCTGGAAAAATTAGATGGGGGAAGAGGGCTTCATTTGTCTATGGCTGAACATGCATCTTCACTGTTCTTTAAGACTTGCCCACTTGGAGATGATTAATCTGTATATGGGTCACCACCAAAGAAGAAAATGCCAACGCTTAGAACATTTGAAAAAATGTTGATGTTAGAAGTAGAGAGAGTGTTGTTTATTTATTAGACTTAGATCCTCTCTTTCTGAGTTTTGACCTACCTGAGAAATAGATTAGGCTGAGAGACAGTGACTGGCCCAGATTACCCAGATAACAGTGGACCTGAATGTGGGTTTCTTATTCCTAGCCTTAACCATTACATCACACTGGTTTTAAAGACTTACCAAAAACTCAAGGGAAGAAAAGATCCAGTAAATAAATGTATTGGTAAAATTAGAAAAGAAATTACTAGAAGAGTAATTATCTCTCAAAAAGCATATAATCAACTTTCAAGGAGGTGGCTTCCACAAAATGATAACTGGACATACCACGCCCCATAATCTCCCTACTGGATATGTATCTTTCTTGCTTTCCCAATCAAAATCTCTAGGGGGTTTTGAAATGGATGACATCAAGATGCAATCAAGACGAGGTTTTATGATGTTGATTTCAGCTGTAACATTGGTCTTTACATCCTAAGTGGTAAAAAGGACTTGGGGAGAAACAACTGAAATTAGAAATTACTGTGCTGTAAAATTCAAAGTCAAGTGAGTTGCCATGAAGGCTTATATACTTACTTCAAAGACAGAAAAGAATCACCAGGGTCAAATTTCTTCAAAATGTTGAGTGATTCTTGAAAACAACTACAGTACAAGCTCAGCCAGGTGGTATATTACAGACCATAAAGGTGGGGGCTGAAATTATGAATAGGCCAACATCTGGCAGTCAAAGATACCAAAGTCAAGGCCAATTTCCTACAGAAAATCGATCACTTACTCGAAGTAAAGCATTAACTTTATAGAAAGAACAAGAAAGTGAGAGATGTGCAAAAAAAACCCTAATTGTTAAATATATTAATAATCTGAAACATAAACCCAAGATGTTTGTGCAACTACAAGACAAGGACAAGGTGTCATAGTAAAAGAATAATATTGCTAGAAAAGGAAAAACTGAATTATTTGCACGTGCCTTCATTAGGGAGATACAAACAAGTGAGCCACATAAAATTCATAATGCAATTATTGGGAAAACTAACAAATTCAGTGTGCTGGGATTTGTCCATATGAAACGGTTTAAAAGTTCATTAAATATCTAATGACCTGAGGTAGGGAGATAAGCGGTGTATAAATTTGATGATGTAAGCTGCCCCTCAGATGTGCCTTTATGTTAGTGAATTGTTTTCTGTTGCCAGCTTTCCCCATGTTAAATCAAGGGAACCAGAAAGCTATCTGCTTATTACTTTAACATCTACCAAATGTGGCATGTGCTTTCCACACTCCTACCAAGTTAAAAACAAAACAAAACTCAGGTATCAAACATAAAGAACAACAAGGCTCTATTAGGAAAGGTGCTTCTTCAGCGCTTTGCATTTCTCTGAAAGTCAAATGCTTCAATTGGCATCAGCCTAGTATACGTGGGTGCTGACAAAACTTTTCATAAACTCTCATCAATGGTTCTCAAGAGACTTGTCTTCTGAAAACCAACATTGGCATATCTAAGTTTTAAACAAAATGTAAGACTTTAAGATGCAGCTTAACGTAAAGGATTAAACTTTGTTTTTTGCTCTGGGATGTTACCATATGACCATCTAATTTTTCTTCTGCTGAGTACAATTTTTTTCTTTAAAAAGGCAGCCTGTTTTCTCTCTCCTAGTTTCCAGAATATTTTGTCCTGATACACTGTAGACTGCCTTTCCCCTTTGACTACTGGGACTCGGTCTGTATGGATGCACTTGCGCCATTAAGCAGGCAAGTTTGACTGTAGTCATCCAAAGCAAGCAATGTTTGATGAATAAATGATGACTTTTAGTCAAGCTGAAACAATTGCTCAGCCAACCAGAATTTCCATAAGAAGCTGCTTTATTGCTGTAGTCAAGACACTTCCTAGCAGTGAATGAAGAGATGGCGCATGCTACCATTGGGAAGTTTGCGGCAAATGGCAACATTATTATCACAACAATTATTGACTTCCATTATTTTAATTCTTGTCCATTTACAATCCAATAAGTCCATATGGGTAGTCCTTGACTGATGACCATAATTGAGCCCAGAATTATGGTCATAAATTGTTCCAGTTGCACGTTGAGGCATCATGTCACTGGATACAAAGTTATGATCATTTTTTGAGGATAGTTGTTAAATGAACACAGTTATTAAGCAGATCCATTTTCCTCGATTTTTTTTGCCACAAACTGGCAAAATGTGATCATGTGACCGTGGAGGGCCATCATAATTCCAAAAATGGGTCATAAGTAGTTCTTGGGAGGTCTGTCCTAAGAGTCATTATGTGACCAATTGTAATTTGAGGACAACCTATAAAATCAGTTCAATAAAAATAGTGAGCAGAAATAATCCCAACAGAACCCAAGAGGCAATCTCAAAAATAGCCACAATTAGGTGTTTAAAAAAACCCTACAAAATCTTCACAATCTTATGGAAAGGTTCTAGGGTGGATGGTCATGAATCTCCTGTTAACTTTTTGAATGCTTGATTTGGGCTGCTTTGTGCTTTTATAGTCCATGCTATCTTTGTCTGTCATAGTTGCATTTCCACATGGTAAACCGTAAGGGTTAATTTGGGTTTTTGTGACATTGTGTTCCAGTGTGTGAATTCATCAGAGCTGGAGGCTAACTTGAAAGCTGTCAGTGGAACATGGAGTTGTTTCCCCAAGATCCAAATTAATATGGTTTCCCAAAATCTAAAGTGGCAGTCACTCCAGATGACATGCTGAGTCTTGGATGAGCCTCCTTATATACCTGTCAGAGCCATGCAGGGCAGAGGCTATTCTCACTAACCTGTTCCTGTTCCCTGGAAGAAGGGACTATAAGCATACCTTAAAATGATCCTGTGGCACCAAATCAGCTATATAATGCTGGCTGCCACCTGTTTCTCTCCCTAGTATTTTGAGGGGTTGGTCCCCAGATTGAAAACAAGAGAGTAGAGCAAAGCATTGTTCTAAAGGCAGTAGCTGGAACCAAAACTTGAGCTATCTTTAAAAAGAGACTTTCCTGGGAAGAAGATATCTAAAGATACAAGCAAAACTGAACGGCTTCCCCATTTTGCCATTCTAGGCTTTTGTGACCTTGAAGAGGCATTGGAAGCAGAAGAAGTCCTCATGGGATGACAGCAGTCTTTAACTCAGTGTATCAGAAGCATTTATGGTCAGAATGGCTGAATCATGCACTATATGTTCACAAGATCCAACCCAGCTCCATGATAGTTTATCATGATGAGTCAAAGGATGTACTGGAGTACAGACAACCATAAAAAACACTGATACAACGCAAAGTATGCTTTACCATTGCTGTAAAATAAAAGAGTCTGAAGTCAATCAACTTTGGGTTGCCTATCTTGAGGGAACATTTTCATATACTCTTTCCTGTATATTTATATTTAAATATAAATATATTTATATTTAAATATATACATATTTATGTTGCTGGTCTATTTGCTTATTGATACCTGCACTGATTAACAAGCAAGTTTGAGAAGAATATTTCTCCAGCCCTTTGCTAAGAGGACAGGACCTAATCTGAGGGTTCTGACAATCCCCTTGTAAGTTTAAGTCCTTTCCTACATAGGAGGCAACCTCCTTTTGGTAAAAAATATTGGCCCACCTTGTCTGAGAACAAATCACACGTGATCTGTCTTAACTGGAAGATCTTTTTGTATGCAAAGCTTGAGTTTTGCCACTAAGCTTTCTTTTTCTTCTCATTAGAACATCTTCTTGCTCCCAACCCACCATCTTTCAATGTCTGTGATCCCTGCATTGATTTTGGCTGAGCCATTCCTGCTTTGCCTTTGCTGTCATGTCAAACCAGCCATATTCTTCAATTCTGCTCACCTAGGCATAAATGGCCCTTGGAGAGCCCTAGAGTCAAGTGTGGGATCATGTGCCCTTTGAATTATGGAGGAGATTCTTTTAATCCTGCATTAACACGGACTGAACATAAATAATTCAGCCTGCTGTGCTTGCGTAGAGTTCTTGCATATGTGTTGTGCATATGTATCCCACATCATCGAAGTAGGTCATAGCAGCAGCAGCTGTCCTAGAAAATATTTCTTTCTGAATGTATAACAGCTGTCTAAAAAAGAACAAATCCTATTCTAAATTTGAACATTATAACCAGCTTCATATAAGACAAGAGTAGCAAGATTGGACAACGTACAATACTGAAATTTAAACTATCAGCCAGGACCTAATCTCTCTACATAGAGTCTTGCAACTGATGGTGTTCCCTGCCATTATCCATGCTGGAATTGCAATTTAGCATCCTCATTCCTGTTTTAGCTCTGGTTGTCTAAAATAGTGTAAATGAAAGCTAGAATGTTCCTCTTTGGTTTCATCAAGCCATGGCTTACTCAACAAGACCACAGCAGGCTAGAGTAGCACAACGTTGAACCAAAATCAAACAAATCACTTAAGGGCTTGGTGTGCTGCATGACACACAGATCTACAAGACACTGGTCTGCAACGGTTAACTGGCTTAAGAGAAGGCGCCTCTCGCTTCCAGCCTCAGAAACTAAGTCCCCAAATGTGGACTGCTGTGTTCTCTTAATCCATTACTCACTTTGCTTTATCTCCAAAGCAAAACAGTACACTTTTCAACACTGACTACTAGCAGAAGCACTTCCGGATTCATATGCAAGGCCAAGATGGCCCATAGATTTGGACAAGTTAACTACAGTAGGCTGAGCAGCCTTTCTGTTCCTTTTTCTCTATAAACTCTGATTTTAGAACAAAAATCTAAACATGGCTGTGGTGCCATCTAGAGGTCTCTTATTTCCTTTCTTTTGGCTTCATTAGTGACACTAGATTCTGACAGTTTTGCTCCGCCATTGAAAAGAAATGAGACTCAGTATTAAATGGGTCATTTTTCAGCCAAGAACTGCTGCAGCTCTTCTGGTGTTTGGCATAAAGGAAGGTGTCGCATGTAGTTGCTTCTTCACTTTGCTCCAATTTAATGCTCGAGAAGCAGTGGTTTTCCACCTGGGCAACTTTAAGATGGGTGGACTTCAACTCTCAGAATTCTTCAGCCAGCATGCTTCGGAGACCTCTTAGTCTGCCATTTCCACATCCAGAAGCCAAACCCTGCCCTTGTGCAATACATGTAAAAAAGGGGCCTGACTTCATTCATAAAGGGACAGCTTTTATTTGGTTTGGGAACAGTTGTAACAAAGACCGAGGTTTCCAAATAAGGTGGTAGTCTTATTTTTTGAAGCAACCTCAACATTGCTTCATCTTAGAGGGGAGCTGGTTCCAACTTCTAGGAATGGACTTATTGTGTGGGATCCCTGGTGCTCTCTGAGCTTGATTTCTTGCTGATGTTTCATCACCCCACTAGGTAACATCATCAGCACTAGAAGGGGTAGGTTGCTCTCTATTTACTTTATTAAACAGTAAACAACAGCCTAATCATCAACAATTCTCCCACCAACACGGACAGGGCAAACCATTAGTATATAAACAGATGATGTTATCTTGTTGGGTAATGAAACATCTGCAAAACAAGCTCAAAGGGACCCCACAGTTCAACCCTGATCTATAAATATTCTCTTCTATTAGTAGATTCATTTTCTAAACACCCTTAAATACCATTTAAAGCTTAATATCTCAACCCCTGAATTATGCTAGTTGTACTGTATGGCATTTATATTTCATACCTTCTATAGATATTAATCTCAGATATGAAATGCCTATGTTCTGAACTCCTACCATTTACAACAGTTAACCATTCTTAAATGTTTATTAATTTTTTAAAAACAAATCACAGAAACTGCGCTGATTTTCTGTAACCACAAATTAACACAGTCCTCTTTGTAGTATTTTTCTAATACTGCTATGGTTTCACTCCTGGAAATATTTGAAAAAATAACTGAGATGTGCAGCAAGAAATTCTTTCCTATTCTATATTTTCACACACGTCTCTGATGTAAAGTATTTCATGTTGCTCATTAAAGCTGCAAATCTTTTCCATGCCCTGTGCCATTGCAGGCAACCTGTGGCCCTTTAAATCTGGTAATAATTGTTGAGGACAGCAAAGTTCCTATGATTCTGTGAGGCAAAAGACATTAAAACTGTATTGTAGGCCCTAAAATAGATACATTAATTTAAAAAAGCAAATTTTCCAAATAGTTTCCCCCAATGCAGCATCTATATGTGATGCAACCTATGTATTTTGCAGCCTTCAGTCCCTCAAAATATTAAAGGTGATGCTTGAATACACAGATATCACAATGTGGTAACAGAGGATTCCACATATAAAAGAGCATTTATTTTTTTGCATAGTAGAGAGGGCAGAGGGGAGTGTAACTCAACATTATTCCTAGACTACCAGTACATAATCATATTCACAGTTACAAATAAGTTGGTAAACATTTAAAACCTAATGTCTCTACTATTTGATGGAACACAGAATAGAAAATAGAAAACTTGGCAAAGTGAAGTCTGCTCTACAGAAGTTAATGATCAGTGCAAAACTGCCACATCTTCCCTATGTTTCACAGCACAGCTCCGGACTAGTGAGAGGCTTGACACTGCATACCGTCCGCAAGCCTGTTATAATTGGGTGTGTAGGAAGAGATGGCCACCCGCAAACAGTCATCCAGATGTTTGTCCGTCATCCGGGTTCTATTCTTTGACTTGATAAATCTCCTTGTCGAGAAGACAGACTCACACTGGTAGGTTGACCCAAAGTAAGACTTTATCTTTGCAGCTGTTTTCCTCAACAGAGGGAACTTCTGGGCATCCACCAGGTTCCAGAAGTTGGCATGACTCGAGTTGGATTTCAGAATGATGTCATTTTGAAGACCCACTATCTCCACCTCGACCTCTTCTACCATGGCCTGGCACAGCTCCCCGATGGCCACAGCCGTCTCGGTGACATCGATTGGACTAAAGGGGTTTTCAAAGAAGGAGACCACCGGCTCAATGCTGGTGAACTGTTGGAAGCGGGCATGAAATTGCTCCTCCAAGGTCTCGAGGTAGCCCACAAATGGTGCATTGTTGAAATCGCTGTCCCCAACCACTTGCTTCATGGAAGGGAAGGGAAGAAGAGATTTCACTTGCAAATGTGACTTCCACAACCTCAGTTTGCCTTTGAACGAGTGGACCGAAGAGATCATCCCAGAAATATGCTTCTCGTTTCGATGAAGTTCAATATTCAGGCTGTTCAGTTCTTGCATCAAGTCAGCAAGGAAAGCTAAATCCACCAACCAAAATCTGTCATCCAGTTGTTCCACATACTGATCTTTAGTTTTCAAAAATGCCTTTATTTCATCTCTCAGGGTTAAAAACCTGGCGAGAACTTTTCCTTTGCTAAGCCATCTAACTTCCGTGTGCAAAATCAGGTCTCCATATTCAGCATCGACATCTTTCAGGAGAGCTTTAAAGAGCCGATGTTGCAAAGAGACAGCTCGAATAGAGTTTATTATTTTTGTAACCACATCCATGACATGTTTAAACTGGAGAACTCTGGCACATAATGCCTCTTGATGGATGATGCAGTGATAGGAAATAAACTTTGGAAAAGACTCGTCTTTCTGGCAGTGAGCAATGAACCCGTCCATGCTGCCCACCATGGCCGGAGCCCCATCGGTAGTGATGGAGGAAAGTTTATGAAGAGGAAGGTTGATTTCAGTCGCGTAGTTTTTGAAAGTCAGAAATATATCCTCGCCTCTTGTTTTTCCTTTCAGGCACAGGATTTTGAGGAGTTCTTCCTTCACCGCAAGATCGCTAAAGACAAGCATCACAATCATGGCCAACTGGGACGTGTCGGTTATGTCAGTGGATTCATCGAGCTGTAGGGAAAACCAGAGGCATTTCTGCAGATCGCTTTGCAACTGATACTCCAAATCGTTGGAAATGGACTGGATTCTTCGAGAAACCGTATTCCCGGAGAGCTGAAGCTTCTGTATGGCAGTCATGATTTCCTTTTTATTGGAGAAGCCTTCAAAGATGGAGTCGGCGGCCGTCAAAAACACCTCTTTCAACAGCTCTCCATCCTCAAAAGGTTTGTTTTTTTTCACCAGCAAACTGGCAATTTTAAAAGAGGCGATGGTGGTGTTCTTGGACTGAACCACGGGTTTTGTGTAGACGGTCAGCTGGGAGGCAAATTTAGATTTCATTTCTTTCACCTTCATTTTTCGAAGCTCGGAATCGAGGGGGTAGTTTTTGGCAAAAGCCCCGTGGTTTCTCTCAAAATGCCTCTGGACGTTGTGCTTCTTTGCCACCGCAACCGTGGACGAGCAGATTAAGCACACCGATTTGCCGTTCACATCCATGAAACAGTACCGTTCCTCCCACTCCTTATGGAAGAGATACGTCCTTTGTCTTTTACGGGCTGGCTCGCTTATTTTCGCAACTGGAAATAGAACACAACGGTCGCCATTCACAAAGGGACAGCTGCCGTCTTGCCTTTTTAAACCCCCCAGCACTCATCCATGCATTCCATGCGCACTACAGCCTGAACTTTAAAGGAACTCCTTCCACGTGCTAAACATGGACAGGGGTTTTCCCCAAAGGAATTGTCAACGTCTTTTTAAAACTAGGTTTAAATGAGGAATGACCCAGCATTTGGTACCTACTGTTTATTTTCTCTATTTTTTCTTGGACCGCATTTTGATGGAAGTCGCTGCTCTGAGAAGCAGAGGAGTCATTCAGCTCCATCATCCTTTTCCGATTTGGTACAGATTTCCTCCTCTGTTTCTCCCTCTTTTTAATGCCATCTCCTTCTGGCAGTCCCTTCGGCGGCTCCCCTTTCCTCTCGGCTGCCCACTTATCGGCTTCTGCGGTGAACACAGGAAGCTGGTAAAAGCCCTTTGGGGAAATGGAGGCACTAACCAAATCCAGTTAGCAGAAGCTGTATTATTTGATTTGGGTTGAAAAGAATTGTTTTTCCCCTTGCTGAGAAGGGGAAAAAGAAAGGTAAGATGCATCAGTGTATACAAATCAAAAAAGTTTGCTGGACCAGAAAAAAGGAAGAGAGGAAGGAAGGAAGAGAAAAGGAAGGGAGGGAGGGAGGGAAAGGGAAGGAGTTGGAGGAGGAGGAAGCAGCAGCAGCTAACCTGATAAAAAATATATTACTCAGCTCATTATTTTTTACTCACAGAAGCATTTCCATAAATACTTTTAAACTGGGCGGGTTATGATATTTGCAAAGTACATAATAGTGGATGATAAAGGCTGATGCTGCTTTTGTGAGGGGGCTGCATCTTTCTTTTGGGGGAAGTCATCTTAAATTCAGGATTGTCTTCCTCTTTGCTAAAAACACTGATTTTGTAATGGGAGGAAGAGAGAAGTCTACCAAAAGCAGCCACGAGTCCACAATCTTGCTCCACAGCTTGCTTGTGGAAACCTTTCTGTTCAGGATCTGACAGAATCCCTTCTTTCTCAGTGACCTGGACAGCCACATCCTCAGTAGCCACTGTGCCCTGGAAAGAAGACAACAGAAAGCTGGATCACCAGCAAAACTCAAATGGCTACTTCAGGGGTGGGATGGAAGATCATGATTGGGATCTGGTAATAATATGACCTTGAGGAACCAGAGAAAGAGATGCTGCCTAAGGAACAATCAGATATCACGGGGAGGAGCCCACAACCGCTTAACGGGCAAAGAAAGAAACTTGGAAAGGATTCACCCTAACGTATTAAACTGTTAAAAAGTGATGGTGGGAGATTTGTATTTCAGACTTACAAGATTCTGTTAAACTAGCCTCACAATAAAGTAGAATTAGTTCATCTGGTTATGTTTCCTGTCTGGTTTACCTGGGAGGGCTGATATCAATTTTGCAAATCTGAAAATACACATCTCCCACCATCTCTTTTAACAGTCTGATATGGTAGGGTGGATCCTTTTTAAGATTTTTTTCTTTACCTGTTAAGCAGTTGCGGGCTCCTCCTCCTTTGATCTGATTGTTCCCAAGACTGCATCTCTTCCCCTGCTTCCTCAAGATCATTCCCACATACCATTACAGATCCAAACCTCTGCAGAGAGCAATACAAGACCTTCAACAGGCGAGGTGGTCGAGCAAAGACCTTGCAATTCTCTCTCCCCTGATAACCTTTTCCATACCTGAGCCTGTTGCACAGATGTTGTGTCTCCTCCACCATAAAGGAGAGATGTTGACTGGGCACGTATTACCGACATCATTCCATCTCCTGGAAGCAGCCAAAGATAATACATGTCTAAGTGTGCAGGGTTGTTATCCCACATTGAGTTCAGGAGAGTTGTAAAAATCTGCCTTTTTAAGACAAGCCAGGGATGGGGGTGAGGGTTTTGATATAATTTGGGAGGCCCCATCTTGTGCTGTGCATGAATGTTTATTGTTCCTCAAGGTTCCTCTTGCATCTTGTGGTATTTTACATTTTAACAATGACTGTTTTTATATATTGATCGTTTTAATTAATTGTTATAGGCTGCCTCACTTTTTATAAAATGGACAGCTCTGTACATTTAATACTCTTCTCTGTAATTGTGGTGGTATTGGGTCTGTTGTTTGCTCTTTTATGACATTAATATTGCTTTTCTTCTGACTAAAAGGACCATAAGCCTAAGTCCTTCTGGACTGAAGCTGTACATGGATACATAAATCTGCCTATTAAAAAGATAAAGTTTTCCCCTTTCAGTTGTGTCCGATTCTAGGGGGTGATGCTCATCTTTGTTTCATAGCCGAAGAGCCAGTGTTGTCCAAAGATGCTTCCGTGGGCATGTAGCTGGCATGACTATATGCCGAGGCACACAGAACGGTGTTACCTTCCCACCAATTTAGGGGGCACCGATTTATCTACTTGCATTTTTGCATGCTTTTGAACTGCTAGGTTGGCAGGAGCTGGAGGAAGTAATGGGAGCACACCCTGTTACATGGCGGCACCTGGGTCTCAAAGTTGGGCTGCCAACTTCCAGCCAACAAGCCCAGCGTCTGAACCACTAGGCCACCACACCCCATGCCTGGCTATTTACTGAATGCTATTTTCCTCAGTACAGCATGTTCAAATGTCTGGAGCCATAGTTCTCTTATCTCCCATCTAGTAGGCTAGAGGTGATGGAAACTGTACCCCATTGAATTTGGAAGGCACCAGATTGGCAAATACATTATTTTTATTCTCTCCTACTGCATGAAAGGTACCCCTTGGGGGAATGCTGCTATTATTTTATCTGCCATGAAAACCTATCTCCTCATTTACACTAATCAAGGTGATAATTATTTGTGTATAAAAACAAAGGAAGCTGAGACTTTTTGAACTCTAAAAGTCTTTACCAATGAAGCCAATGTTGAGGGATGATGGGGAGGTGGGATCAAAACATCTAAAGAAGCACATACTTGACGTTGAAAATACAGTAAGCCCATCTTTGAACTCTGGAAAACGATTGGAGATCTATCTTCACCTTGGAAGACCTGTAAAAGTAGATTTCTAGGATCATCAGAAGAGAGACAACAAGGGGAAAAAGCAACCTATTTGTCCTTACCTTGTAAGATGGAAGTTCCATCACCTTCATGTTTCATCCACCTTCGTAGGGCGCTTTGTCGGGCATCTGAGGACGTCTTGAATGGTTCGGGAAAGTTGGGGCCCATCTCGGCATACTGAAACATAGAATGAAGTGTGAAATGGTTAGGACCCTCACCACACATACGCACAAAGATTTAGGTGTATCGCACCTTTATTATTTGTACAAATAACTCAAGGCAGCGAACATATCCAACACACCTCCTCTTTCTATTATTCCCACAACAACCACCGTGCGAGATGGGTTGGGCTGAGAGGGACTGACTGGCCCAAAGTCACCCAGCTGGCTTTCATGGCAAAGGCAGGACTAGAGCTCACAACCTGGTGATTGGCTCAAAAACGCCCAGCCAACTTTCGTGGTTTCTAGCCTGGGGCCTTCCCCACCAGACCAAACTAGCTCTCTGGTGAACAGAAAGCGTTGAGCAATTTTGAGAATATCACCTGGGATCAGGACCAAACATTTTACCTGCTGCTCTTCTTGCTTCTTGTCCTCTGCCTGAGTCAAGAGGAAAATTTCAGCCAGAGCCACAGCCTGGGAACTGGTCTCTACTCCGCATTCCCGGACCCACCTCTGCATCTCTGGGGGAATGACAGCCAGGAACTGCTCCAGGATGAGCATGTCCAAAATCTGGTTCTTTGTGTGTTGCTCAGGTCTGAGCCACAAATGGCAGAGATCATGGAGCTTCTTGCAAACCTCTCGGGGGCCCTTGGCGTCCTGGTAGAGGAACTGCCGAAAACACTGGCGATGGACCTCTGGACGAAGCTCCCAGTTTTCTCCACTGCTCCCTGACTTGATGGTCTCAAGGCCCCTTCCAGCTTCTGGGCCAGCTGCTGAATTTTGCTCCTCCATCTTGGAGATGTTGTCCCAACAGGGCAGATGGCCGTCCTAGGCTGCCAATTTTACCCACAAAGGAATGATGACTCTGATTGGTGATTGCTACCAGGCTCTGCAAAATCAAGACCATGTGTTGTCATTGCAAAATTATTATTCTTCCAAGACAGGAAGCATTTTCCCAGCCAGGTTTTGGTGGCAATTAGAGAATGAAAGGAAATTCCCACTGAGTTAGCCTCCTTTTGTCAACAGCTTCTATGTTTTAATTTATGTATTAGATAGGTCACATGGCACTCATTTCCAGGGATTTCAAGTGGTCTTTTAATGCATTTTAAATAAATTTACCAACAAATATATAAAATACATCCAGGAGACACCTAAAAACGAACAACATTGCAATTGCTGTATATACTTGCAGATAAGCGACCCTCAAATTTTTAACTAAAATACCATGAAAAATAGGCCATGCACAGAAAAATCAATCATTAAAATATTTGCATGTTTTTTCAATATATTCTAGTCCTTGACAAGCTATCATAATTGCAAATAATCTCAAGCAAACTAGTCATGAAAATATTTGCATTTAGGACATTTAAAACATTTGTTACAAGCTGGGGAATTCTGGAAGTCGACGTATCTTCAGGTTGTCAAGGCTGAGAAATCCTGCCTTAGAGGGAAAAAAAGGAGTTGAACTCACTCTCTAGAGGTGGATGGGAGGTTGTGTGTTCTTGGGATAGGCAATGGATCTCATTTTGGAGGATGGAGTAAAGAGCACTCAGCAGTAGGAGGCAACAGGGACAATTCTTAAGACCATTATCTTGTGAAAGAGATGACAGCTCTGCCTGGAAACCCATGAAACCCACTCTCTCTGGCTGAACTCACACTAAACTGAGATTAACAACATCCACTGGGTATTTTTGTGAGACAGGCTATACAGTACCTACCCAGCTAAGCCATTAATGAGATGCTGGCTGGGCTGGGCTAGGCTGAACCATGGTTTGCTGAACAGGTCAAAACAGGCTGCCCTGACAGTATACTGGGCATCATTGGTTTACAAACTGCAGACTGCATTCCTGCACTGAGCCAAGAGATTTGCAAGGGTGTGTGTGTGTGTGTGTGTGTATGAGAGAGAGATAGTCCAGCTTCCTTAGGGTGAGTCTTAAGCCACTTCATTTAAGAATCGATCCCCCAAAACAAGTTGACTTGTCCGCAGGACCAACGATCAAACACAGCATGCTGTCCTAGACAGAAGAGCTGCAGAAGAATGGAAACACAATTCCCCCCGACACACACAGACACACACAAAGACACAGAGAGAGACATTTCGCCTCTTGGGTTTTTCACCTTGCTCTTTAAAGAGAGCCCCACCCATGCACAGCAGAGAGGGATGGCGGGGGGCACGATGCCAGGGGCACCCCCCCTTATGCGTGGCAGCGGAGAGGAGGGCTTCCCTGCCTTCGTTCACTGTTGCCTCCCCGCTGAACGGCACCTGGCCGCTGAGCCCCTCCAGCGCTGCCCTGCTTTGCAGAGAGAGCGGGGGAGCGCCAGGACCGGAGAAGGAAGGCGAAGAGACCCCTCCCCAGCAGCAGATCCCGCCCTATCTTTTGGGTTTTCCTTCTTTGCGGGGGGGCACTGATCTAAGCCTGGGCAGTTTCCCGCATGGGTGCAGGGGGCTCTCCCACCCCATCGCCCCTGCAGCTCCGGGACTCCCCTCTCTGCAAAGCCAGGGGGGAACGGCTGGAAAACTCACCCAGTTCCCCCGAGGGGGTCTGCAATGCAACGCTCCGAGCGGGGGGGAGGCCACGCCCCCTTCCTTTCCCCATCCCTCCCCCCCGCTGGAAAAGGCGGAGCAGGAAGAGCCCTCGGAGGGAGGATCGCTCGCAAGGAAAGACCCCCCCTTCCTGCCCCAATTCCCTTCCTCTCTGGGAGATTGGCTCGTTCATTTAACCCTTGAAAAACTACCCCGAGAGATTTCTCCGCCCCCCGCCGCTTTTGCAAGCAGTCCGGGATGCAGGCGAAAACATCTGGGCGCCACTGGGTGGGGTTTGCAAAGGAGCAGCCGATGCATAGAAGCTCCATAGGCATGTACAGTTGCAGGGCTTTCCGCCCTCTTTTTCCCGTCGTGAGTGACGGAAAGACCCTCCCTCGCCAAAATACAGTTATATCCGCCGCCGCCGAGCTGCGCGGGGTTACTTGCCTCGAAACAGAGCGCGAGGGTTTGCTGCGGTACGGTCGCCGAAGAGTTAAAACGAATGGCGACAGAATTCCTAGAGAGGAAGAGAAGAGGAGGAAGAGGAAGGGGCGGGTCCTTCTGTTTCCCCCCCCAAGAGGGACCGGTCGCCGCTGCGGAGCCCCTCCTGCCGGGGTGAGCCGCCCCCGCCTGCGGGCGGCGTGGGGCTGCAGGGGGGGGAGCCGGGGCGTGCAGGACAGGGGCCAGG
>JANHZU010008867.1:1254-14923 GCA_032468055.1 Acrochordus granulatus | reverse complement strand
GAATATCAAATCTTAATGTCTGCTTCCCCAAATGCTCTACTTTATTTCCTCACATTTGTTAATGTTATATTTTTGGCTATAATTTAAAGTAAGTATGTAAAGAGAGAGGGAGATAGAAGGGTTAAAATGTATTAAAATAAGGGCAACTCATAAATTTACCACTAGTCAAAGGAAGATTTAATGATTCAGAAAATGTAATAAAACATGAGTATATATAACAAGATGATGGCTAACTATGCATCATAGGTAGATAATTGTGAAAAATACACTTAATACACTTTAAGCTTTTAAAAATCTGCTGCCATTGCTGAAATTCATTTGGGATAAGATCATGTTTTTCTTTTTTTGCATTTGTTTTATTCCTCCCATTCCCCTATCATTATAGTGTGATACTCAGGATTTTAATGCTTATAATTTTATTGTAGTCCTAAATGGGATGAGAAATAAAAATGGAGCATGCTGAAGCACAGATGCAACATCAGTTTGCAACTCTTTAAAGAAACTAGATTTTTTCCCCATGATCACATGATAGCTAGGAAATGTTTCTGTCCCTAAAAAGGTTGTAGGCAGGTGTTGTGTGTGTCCTGTCCCCATGCATCCCAAAACATTTTATTAATTGAATATGAAGCACAACACAGCAATAGTTCTAAATCAAGTTAAGCCTTCCAGCAAAATAAAAGGGGAAAAAAATTAATGGCATATTCTCATCTGGAGCAAATGATAGCTATTGAGAGGTGATAGGATTAATGGGAAGGGTATGGCTTAAATTCACCTTACCCCTATATCCTAATCCCAGTTAAAAACATGGTCCCTTGTGCGCATGTGTGTATGCACGGACGCACACGCACATATAGGGTGAACCAAAAGTAGGTGGACAGTAAATGATAAGATCTTATGGGGTTAAGCAACATTATTCAGAGTATAGAACAGAGTAAAAAATAGTAAGCCAATGAAATTTAACAGATGAGAAGAAAAGTAAACAAAGCTAAAACTAGTGTATAGCAATACCATTCACTAGATTTTTTTCCTACTTTACTTTTCTTGTAAATGATCCTACCTGCCACATATCCTGGTTCCTATATTATCTTTTCCTATTTAAACTTCTCGACAGTTTTCTCAGGTTCCCTCTTTTTCTTGATCCATTCATTCTTCCTTTACATATTTGTTTCATAATTTATCTCCAAAATGTACTTCTTTCTTATTTGTCACTCATTTAGGAACCATCCATGCTTGACCCAATCTCTTGTGTTACAACATACACAGTTATTAAGAACACCATTCTTATCACATATAATTTACTTTTATATTCCTACCGATACATTCAACTCTCAATTCCATATAACACAATGGAGTAAAATACAGTCTTAAACGCAACTTTTTTTACTTGTTTTGACACTCATTCTCTGTAACAGACCACTCATTACCTACTACCTTTCTACCACATCTTGACATTTATCCATTAATTTCCCCTTACTTAGTAAAGATTCAATCACAGAACAGAGCTAGTAATATGTTCTAATTTTACATTAATACTATCAAACAATAACATGTAATTGTTTGCTTTTAATCCCAATAGGCCTGAAATCCATTCTGAAATCCATTCATTTGCTACAAATCATTCCAGTTCTCAGTCAACAAAACAACATCTTCTGCATTTACAAGTACATGTACAGATTCTACTGATTTTTGATCATTAAACATGCAACTTTCACACTTGCAGCTGCAGATTTTATTGTCCTCTTCTTATCTTCATAACTGAGCAGCAAATTCAGAAGTCTTATTCCTTAAAAGAAACTTTTCCCACTGATGCTACCAGATGTTGGACCCACAGATCGTACTGTTTCCAAAAAGAACAATCATTAGCCATGTAGGTTGGGAATAATGGAAGCTGTAGTCCAACATATCTGAAAAGTATCAAGTTGAAGAAGTATATATAGTAACTATGAGAAATATTGGGTGGCTTTGATTTTTATCCATCATAACATTTTCCAGTGGAAAATTCTCTGGAGATAGATTTTACTTCTACTAAAGTTTGATAGTTAAATTTGGAAGTTGCAAAGAGGTTCTATATAGAAATTTTTTTGGATTTGGAGAGGCAGTAGGATTTTCAGTTATGGTAGATGATTTGGCTTGCTTGTCTGAAAATTTTCATTTTTATTTATTATTTTAATATACAGTGCATCATTCCTCTACTTATGTGGCATAATGTTATTATGCAGATCTTGTGATTTATCTTCTTAAAAAAGAAAAAGCAGTAGTCAGAAGCAAATATTTTATTTATCAGCAAGTGGGAGAGCTGTAGTTGTTTTTATTTATACTCATTTTCAAATAAGATTTACTCTGAGAACAGTGTAGCATTCAAAAGACACTAGAATATAGGTAACAATTATATCTCACTATTATAGCATCCTATTGTTTTTTGAATTGCTCTTGCAGTCATTTCCCTGTTTACCTTTTCCTTTGGTATATTTTATAATAATTGGATAGCTTACCTATCGATTTATTCTTTGTAAAATGCTTCTACACAGTTGAACTTCATAATGATTATTGAAGTGGAAATTGTATCCCATTTCTTTTTCATTGATGTAATAGACTTCAGTACCTATTAAGTAAATAGGGCAGCAACATTGAAGTTTCACAGTTATCAAGCCATGATTAGAAATGTTGGTCTATACTTGCTGACATGGATAGAAGTTCTTCTGTAAGTCTTATTCACTCATATCATCAGACATGCTCATCCATCTATTATGGCATGGGCTGATGCAACTTTTATTGAGTCACTGATGCCTGATTCCTTCAACTAAGAATTGTTTTATAAGTACAGCTGAGTAGATACTGCTGCCTGCTTCTTTAAGTAAGATTTAGCTACCAAATATGTTGTGGTCCCCATTGCTTGGGAGAATTTTCTTGCTTGGACAATGAGGGAACAATTTTCACCCAGCACTGTTGAAAGAATAATGTAAAAACTTATACCCATGAAAGCTATCTTGGGTTCTTGAAAGAAATATGTGATATAAATCTAAGAAATAACTAAGTAGCCAAATTCTAGGTTTGGCATACTTCTGAGTTTCTGAGATAATGATGTGATCAGGACATAACCGCATCTTGCTTTGAGCTATTTCCTTGATGTACCTGATTCTCTTCCATAGTAATCTTGAACTGAATTCAAGTAAACCAACAAAAATAAGTCACAGTACAGTTTGATTAAAACACAGATCATACAGAAGTAGTTTAGACAAGATGGTATTAAGATACACTCCAGCTATATGATTCAAAAATCTCCTTTAAAGCTTTTGATTACAGTGAAACCTGCCACCTAACTACAACTATTATCTTGGTTTACAGTTTTGGTTGACTGGCTAGCTGTATTAGTTGTTTATTGGGTCTAGAATTACTTCCAGGAACTACTAGCTATGGTGGTTGGATTTGGACATTGAAGTACAAAATTTACCTCAAGTAAAATACTTTTTTGCTGCGGTGCATAGTTTAATCTTTTGGCAAATGATGGGAAGTGAAACTCTTAATGCCAAGGTGGAGAATAGCTGAAGGGTCATCTTAAGTATAAGAGGTACAGTGGTCCAAGCAGTTAAGATGCTGGCTGAAAGGCCAGCAGCCTGAGTTCAAGACCCAGTGTTGCCGTACAACAGGATGAGCTCCTGTTGTTCCACTCAGCTCCTGCCAACCTAACAGTTCGAAAGCTTGCAAATGGAAACAGATAAATATATGCCACCTACTCCAGCAGGAAAGTTAACAGTGTCCGTGCACATTTGGCATCTAATAATGTCGGCCACATGACCATGGAAACATCTTCAGATGAATGCTGGCTCTTCAGCTTGGAAATGGAGATGAGCACCACACCCTAGAGTTGGTCACAACTGGTAGGATAACTTTTATCAACATAGATTTGTATATGCATGTGCACACACACACACACACACAGTATATATCCCATCAATAGCAACAACACAAAGTTAAGTTTTGTTTTAGAACCTTCCCTCACAGACAAAAGCATAGAGTATACAAAGCAAATCTTGATGGCCTGAAGAGACTTCAGTGGGAAGGATGAATTTGTTTGTTTGTTTGTTTAAAGCATTTCTGTAGCTGCCAATTTTTTAACCAATTGAGCAACTCCCAATTAAAAATCCAAAAAAGCCAAATAAAATTACTTAAAACTATAAAACTCAATTAATTAAAAGATTAAAACAACAACTGGCACCAATCAGTTTTAATATGCATCTAACAATGCAGGTCTTTAAAGCCATATGGAAGGCTAAAAGGGTGGAAACCTGTCCAACTTCAGGGGCCAGAGTGTTCCATAGGGCTGCCATGGGGAAAAAAAAAGGCTTCCTAGCTCTCATCAGTTAACAGTAGTTAGGAGATGGGACTAGGAGTGTGTCGCAATACCTTGAGATCCTGGTAGCCCAACTTGAGCACCAGATGAAGAAAAATGGCAGGCACAGAACTATAGTGCAAGCAGAAAGCAAGCTGTGAGGGAAAGCTAAGTTTCCAGCAGCCTGTGCCGCTAGAGCAGCAAAGCTGGAGCTGAGAGCTGAGAATCAAAAGCTAAGCTTACCCCTCGCAGATCTCCTCTATATTAATTACTGCATTGTTGCAAGGTTACATAAATAAAGTATATTTCACATGTGTACAGTATCAACAGTTAGCTTCTCATAGCTTCTGGTGATAAGATTTGCAGGTGTAGACATCTCAATGGCCAGTCTGGGAAAACCACTCCCATAGTACTAAACTAAAGCTTAACCCTTCATATTCCTACAGAGTGTGCTCATCCTATCTGATCTGATAGCACAGGCAGATTCCTCCAGGAAAAGCAGTCCCACAGATAGCTGGTCCTGTGCCATATAGAGCTTAAAGCTGTGACCAGCACCTTGAATTGTACTTGGAAAGAAACTGGAAGCCAGTGCAGTTTACTCAACATAGGTGTTACATGGGCAAACCTGGGCTCCCCCATTAATGTGTGCACTGCCACATTCTGAACTAGTTGAGGTTTCTGGGTAATCTTCAGAACTGCTAAAGGAAGTACTGCTTCCTCCTCCATCAATAAGTAGAAAAACTGATGGAATGTGCTTTTGTATCTTTATTAAATCTTAAAAATGGCATCCTGAAACAATTTCCTAAGTTTCAGAGTTATATGCATTTAATTAAACAGTTATTCTTTGTCACCAAAAATTGGCCCAGCACATATTCTATTCAAAAGAAAATACTAATACTAAAGTGAAGAACTTTTCCTTAAAAAAAATCCCTCTCCAATCCTTGTATATACTGACACAAAGATTCTTAGAAAACTGTTTCACGATGATAATTTCCCTACAATACAATGCAGTTATCTAGCTGGGGAAACAAATGCAGTAATAATCCTAAGTAATCCTAACAGAAAATTCAAAAATGGACATCTTTGCCCTCTCTCAAATCCTTACATTTGTAACTAGATGTTTAAACCAGAATTCCTTCAACAATGTGAGATATTTTAGTTAATCCTGTTACAAAAGTGAAATTATTATAATTGCATATTTCCTTGATTTATTTTTTTTACCATTTCTATGGATCCCACTGAATTTCAGATTATTAAACTGTAAGTTTCTTCAAGCAGCAATCTCGCCCTGCCTCTCAAAGGGCTAATCCTTCACACAAAATATATGTTCACAGAAAGATTCAAGAGAACACCTTCATCAGACCATGGGTGTCCAACCTTTTGACTTGCCTGGGTTGCATTGAATGAAGAGGAATTATTTGGGGCTGCATATAAAATATATAGTATGGTTAATATAATAAAACAAAATGTATATAAATAATAAACTTCCTTTAATTGTTTTATATTTTTTATTATCTTGTTGGGCCACATTATTAGCTGTTGAGGGCTGCAGGTTGGGCATGACAATTTTCCCAGATTTTCTCTTTGCCATGCCTCAGCCTCTTTAACCATTGCACTTATAGGCTGCCCACTACTGCTAAAATGAATGCTGTGATTTTGGTGTACTGTAGGTGTGACAGAAAACAAACTATAATTCATTTTCTGAACTTACCATTTTTAATTCTTTAAATTTTAGGCTGCAGCTTTTATGTCAATCAAACTATTCAATTCTGGGTTAAAAATAAATTGCTCCTTCATTTCCATACCTCCTTCCTTTTGTTATGCAATATTAAAAGACTACTGCTTTTTTACCTTTCAAGAGAACAAATGAAAACTTTTTCATAGTTTTCATTTGTTTTTTTAATCATTATTTAATATTCCTTTTAAAAGCCAGCTTAAAACATTTGTATGATTTGAAGTAAACTCATTGTATAAAACAGTCTTAAACGCTGGAAAAGGCATTTGTTTTTTACATCAGTATACTTCCCATATTAAGTTGTTTCAGAATTTAAAGTGTTGCTGAATGGAGGCTTCAAAGATATTTTTTATTTTACCACTACCATTAGTGTAAATCATTCCAAGTCATTTGTTTAAATCTAGAATTTTTTCTTGCCTCAAGAAAATAGAGAATCAGGTTTGGGCAATAATTTTAAAGCTATACTTTTTACTTGGGTTATTGGAAGTATTCTGAAAGATAATTGGAAATGATAGGAAAAAAATAAGAAGGTAAATTACTATTTTACCAGTGGAAAAATGAAATAAAACATTTTTTTTTCTTTGTCCTTCTAAGCAATAGAGACAGTTCAGGCATGCAGGAAGCAGAAAAAAGGAGCCACATGTTCCTGCCATTAACTTCAGAGATGAAAATTACATAGATGGTTGACAGGTAGATATGTACTTTAGCTCAAACAATAAGTAGGTAGACTTCCTATAGAGAAATAATAGACACTGAGCATGAGAGAGAGATTAGTAGTTTTCCAATTAATTCTAATCTATGAGTAGAAGAAAGAGTATGCTTTTATTTCTATGTGGGAAAGTTACAACTTTCTTTACTTTTATCTTTTTTAACATAATGTTCACAATGATTTTTTTTAAAGAAACTGTCCCATTCATAAATAGAAGGTCATGCTTTCTGGAAATACACTGCCCAGATTTCTGCCTGGAAGAAGAAGCAATATTTCTATCCAGAAGGAAAGTAATTGAAAGAACTTTATACTATTTTAACTAATGGCTTATTTGTATTAGATTTTTTTCCTTCTTTCTTGATAGAATTGACTAAAATTGAAGGGAACATTATACCTTCTGCAATAATTAAATTTGCCAAATTTCTGAAGAATTTTTAAAGGGAGTTTTGTCCAATATTAGCCTTTGCAATATGCATGGTTAAAAATAGATAGATTTTTTTTGTCCCTCAAGAGCTGAACTGAACTTGTGGAAGATACTAATTTTTACACATACAGATATGATACTTTCTTTCTTACTCTTCAGTCACTGTCGCAATTAGCCCTAAATTCACTGTTGCACAATTTAGAGGACCAAAACAAGATGCATCTGTAGGAGAAACCATACAGTAATTTGTCTAAATCAGCCCAGTTTAGTTGGGATGCAAGATTCCCTGTGCACACTCCTACTCTGAAGTATTTAACCAATTTATTGCTATCAAATTATAAGCTGCTATTTTTTTTACAAATACTGTATAATGTTGACTATTATCCCCCATGTTATTTAATTATGAAGAAAATAGAATATACAGTATAGGCACTACATCAGACAAATTCTGCTTTCACCTGCTTCTGTACTTTTAGTGCCAACAAAAGTATAAGTGAATATGGCTTAATAGTCATTTATTTTATTGGGTTACAGTTCTAAAAGGCAGAATGTTACAGAAGGCATCAGATAAGATTATAGAACATGTCAATAGAATACAAAAGCTATGGCTTGTTATTATAGTATAATTATGATAAGATCTCTTTCTGCTAAGTTCATACTCTAAAATACAGCTATAACTTACAGGTCTTGGAATATCTCCTTATTTAATAAAAAAGGCAGCTGTCAAATTTACAAAGATGTCAGCACAGATAGACCCAGCAGCCATACTGTGCTTTGATAAAGTGCTCTTTCACACCAATGGAACTGCCATTTCTATCAGCCTAGATAGCATTTTTAAAAAGTCATTTCCATTTGATTTTTTTCCTTAGAAAAATTCAAAGTAAAGAAACATATTCTATCCTTCCAGAGCTCTCTATCACAAGAAAAGTCATCTCTATGAAAGATATGTTTCCTTCTTTCTCTCTGCCTATTTTTTTTTTCACTTCAGAATTTTGGGACATGGGATATTACATTAGAATCAAATGAAAACCTTCAGAATACCTGAAAATAAACCATAAATCTGGTTTTGGATATTGTCAGAAGCCTTTTTAATTTTTGTTATTGGCTTTCATCCAATACACAATTAACAGTAAAATCACTATAGCTGCAGAAACACAGATCTACTGCCAAGTTGAATGCTTTCTGAAACGTGTAGATTTTATTTTCATTCTCTTCTTTCAATCTATTTCCATTTCATTCTCCATTCTGACAGCTCCATTGCATAGATTGAACTATAGCAGCAAGTACAATAGATTATCATGGTCAGAATCTCCCTAATATCAACAAAGAAAATACATACAAATATAGTGGAACCTTGGATTGTGAGCATAATTTGTTCTGGAAGAGTGTTCTTAATCCAAAACACTCATATACCAAAGCAAATTTTCCAACAGGAAATAATGTAAAGTAGGATGATCCATTCCACACACCCAAAAATATTCATATAAAATCATTTTCAATTGTATTTTATGTAGAAATGATTGTCCCTAATATCTGAAACAAATAACAATGTTTAATACACAATATAAAGTATAAATACAACAAATAAACCAGCACTTTAACTTTTGCTAGAAGATTTTGAGTCAGGGGTCCCTTGTGAAAATTATCCAAGCTGGGCAGAAAATAACAACTGTGGTTTAATTTGGGTGATTGTTTTTGATTGTTCCTCGGTTTATGTAATAGGATTTGAATTCTGTTCTCTCTTGTTTCTGTATAGTTCATAGGAAGTTTATCTGGCCTTTCCTGGGAGCGGAGTGCTGCTTTAGTGCTAATCTTATCACCTTGCTCCTTCCCAAGCAGTTACAATGGATCCACTCTGGGGCAGATTCTGGCAATCAGCTGCTGCTTAGCCAGCTGCTACTTTTTGGCTCCTGTTGAATCGGGAGGATCCATTGCTGCCATTCAAGAGCAAAACAGCTTTTTTCTTTTCCCTTGGTAATGTCTTACCTGGGGGTCTTTCCTGGGTGGTTTGGAAATGTTTCTTATGATAACCTGCCTATATGCTATGAGAAGGGGGAAGAGATGGGCAGGAGGGGGACGGACTAGATGGTGCCATGCTAGGAGGGCTGCATGCGTTTGTGTATGTGACAGGGAAGATGGAGATCTCCCTACACTTTGAAAAGAGTCGTGGCTGGTGTGAGGGAGATGAGAGGGAGGAGAAGAGGAGGAGGGTTATTGCTTAGAAGAAGAATCTGGAACCTGAATCTTAAGAATTCTTTTTCTTAAATTACTTTCGCTAACAGTACTGGTTTCACTTAAGTTATGCTTTTTATTCAGCAAGAGAAAAGAACCATCAGGTCAGTTGTGAGATTTCCCACATGAGCTCATGGCGCAATGCTCATCTTGCAAGTTTTCACTCGTTAACCAAGTTAAATTTTATTAAAAAATTTTGCTCATCTTGCAGAACACTTGTTAACCACGGTTCTCACAATCCAAGGTTTCACTGTATCTGCTTTGAGGTAAAGGATTAATTTGTGGTCCACATGACTAATACTCATCTTATCCTCCAACTAATGTAAATAAGACAGTAATATCAGAATGTGCTTAACTACTTATGCTTTTAACATCCCATGTTTGTCTCTTGGCTAAACAAAAGAGTATACCCCACTTGAATTCTGGTTGGGACCCGAGAACAATCAGGACTAAGTCAGGTAAATATTCTCCTTTTTGTTGTTGCTTTACTCAAGACCAGTATTTCTTAAACTGCTCAAAACTGTAAACTACATGTATTTGTGTGCAGACTTTCACAAACATGTACTGAAGGACAAAGCAGTAACACCTTGGATTCATAGATTCAATGTTGGGACAGGTTTATTTATTTATTCAGTATGTTTTTGTACTGTATTTTTGCAAAATCACTCAAAGTGATACAAATTGTACAGCATAGATTACTATATAAAATTAGTAGTTTTTTATGTAAGTTTATCAGAAGTTTTAATAACAAAAGTAAGAATTAATACTAAAATAAAGTAAGAAGGAAAAAAGAAAATGAATAAATAAAAGAGAAAGCTAAAACGCAAAAAGGAAAAAAGATAGAAAAGAAAAAGATGTGAAGAAGTGGCTTCTGATCTTCTTTACAGCAGTTATATATACAGTTATATATTACTTCTTTTTATAAAGTTACATTGACTCCCTTCTTTCTATAATGTATCCTATCTAATTGTCCAACCATAGATCATAAATTCATTTTTTTATTTTAAACACAAAGTTTATGAGGGGCTTCCTGTCAACAATAAATGTAGATATAGTCTTTTCTCTAATCATACAGGCCAATTGGGCCATCTCAGCATGTTCCATCATCTTCATCAACCATTCTCAGTTGCAGGTATTGCCAAATATTTCCATATTTGTACAATAAAGGTTATCATATATAAAACAACATTCCATGACTTTTTGTCAACTGTTTATTTGTCAGTCCAAGACAAAAAGTTCTGATTTCAGTTGTATATTAATCTTACATGTCTTGCTTTCAATTATTTTGAAATAACATAGAATTCATATTTGTCATAAATCTATCAAATGATTTACTTTTTTCTCAATCTTAAAACCTGTTTTCTTCATTAATTCTGTTTTATCCTCTATTTTCATGTTGTTTATTAACATGTTTGTCTTTTGTTTATTGAAACTTGTTAATGTACTAAAGCCTTTTAATTTCCCCATTAATGTTTCAATTCCCTTTAAAGGATCCTCCAAAACCAGCACTAAGTCATCTAAAAGCTCAAGGCACTGTCATTGTCACTGATTTTGATAGCTCTGAAATCCTATTACATAAATTCATAGATATCTCAAGGGCTATTATTTTGAAGACTCAATATAACCTCTGGGTTGGGAAAAGCATGTCTTCAAATACCACTTGCAAAAGATCATCAATAGAGAGGAACATATCTCTACCTCTTCTATCAACATCTCTGAGATATTTTGATTGGTCACTGCAAGAACAAAAGCTAGTCTAAGCTGGGGTGCCATTATTATATTATTATAGGAAGCCCTGAGAAAGATTGGTCCTACAGGCTGCCAGCATTTTTCATTGAGATTTCTCAAGATTCTCCCACTGTGCTGAAACCACATGTTTTGGTAATGAAGAGGAATATTAGCCAGAACATTGGGAAAGGAAAGCACTTTCATTTTGAGATTCTTCAAGCTAATTAGAAGCCTAGTTAGGACAAATTTGGTTTCTGGAGCAGAGGTCCAGTCCATCTCAGATCTAAGAGGAAAAATACATTTGTGAAAAACTTTACAAAAATAACTATGTAAAAATGTCTTGAGGAAAAGGATAAAAATAATCAGAAATTAATTTTTCAGATTATGTAATTACAGAACTGGGCAGAATGTTGTAATTCAGGTTTAGAACTGTGGGGAACAATCTCTGTATCCCTGCCTGAAAAGGAAACATTATTAGGGCAGCTAAAAGAAGAGAAACAGATGCAAACTATATCCCTCATTAGGAAATTATTAGAAGGTACAGAGCATGAAGAAGGAGCCGATTTCCCAGACACAGGCAAATGTAAGTAGGCAGCGTAATGATTCCCTCTTTCCTCTTGGACCAGTAATTCAGCTTCCAAAAAACAGACCTCTATTACCAAAGGAGGATCCCTTTCAAATAGGAAGTTGTTTATTTCTTTATTTGCAAAAATATTAACGGGGAAGCTGAAAGCAAGCATATGGGTTTGCTTCTTAGTTAAATGGCTACAGAATGAACAAACTGTTGGTATGATATTTGTGTGTGTCTGTATACTGTAGATGCAGCCATAGGGCACCTACATACACACAGAGAAAGTACATACAAAATATATGAAGAAAAAGACCTTATTTTAGGGACTATGAGAATGAAATGCACCCTAACATAATAAAACATTTTTGAAGTGTTTCCCTGGTATGTCTGTACAGCAGATCACTGGAGAATTCCTAGGCTTTTTATGTTAGATATGTCATCTCTGTCCATGAGAATGACACAGAATAGAAGAAATATCACCTTTCTGTGTCATATTTTCCACTTCTGTTTTGCTGCTTTGTACATAAAAGACATAGCCTTTGAGATTGTCTAAGCTAATTGCCCACAGTGTGTATGTGTGTCTCTGCATATATTTACTTGTCCCTGTTGTTCATGTCTCTCCTTTTTTCCTTGCTCTTGCCAGTTAACTCTATTTTGATGTTTGCTGATGTTTAATAACGAAACATCAGACTCTATTTTTCCTTGTTGAACTGATTGATATATGAAGGGATTGTGCTTGGTGTAAACAAAATTACAATAATTTTCCTACTCGATACAACTAAATACATGTTTACATATTTAACAATATTTGTTTTTCATTGTGTGGTTTATCAAAGTAATAACAATGTAACCTTTTAATTTTATCTTTTCAATATCCCCTCAACCTCTATCAGAAGGAAAAGCTATCAAAATGGCCCTGTATCAAGGTTCTGAATTGTTCCTCAATTGATGTGTTGATGTGGATTATTTGAATGAAGCTTGCCTATCTTTGCTTGAAAATTTCTACTTTATAATATTCTTCAGAAATTTTACTACATATTACTTTGCATATATTCTTAAGAATATTATTTAGAAAGTCAGGATGATTTCATTTACTTGTGAGATGTTTGGGGGAAGGAAAGGATAGTAGCAGTAAAGTAATAGTTGCAGTATTTTTCTTTATTTTTTTCTATCTCTCTGTGTATGTTTTGTCTTTGTGTGAGTATGTGTGAGAGAGAAAGAATGTGTGTGTCTTGAGGTTAGTCCTGACTCCTGACAACTGTCTGGACAAGTCCTTGCAGTTTTACATGGCTAGATTTTTGAAAGTGTTTGTTCTTTGTCCTGGGGATGAGATACAGTGAATGACCCAAGTTACTGTTTTGTGCCTAAGACAGGAGTAGAAATCAGTTTATAATAAAAATAAATAAAAAACAATAGTTTCTTACATTTCCTTTCCATTATTCCCATACCTCAAGATTCTTTTTTCAGTATTCTGTCACTCTGTACTGAATATTTTTTTTCTGAAAGGAGGAATTATTCCTTATGTCTTAATTGGGTTTTATTAACAATATTTTCTATAACAAATATTTAATGAAGGAACCAGAAATCTCACAGATTACAGCTCCCAGAGGCCTCTTGATGGGATTTTCTCATTGATAATTTTTTTTTTGTTTCTGTATTTCTGTACTTTATTTCTGTATTTCTGTACCCTGCTTGTAGAAGATACAGTCCTAGAATATCAAATTGGGTACCATGACACACTGTGGCATAAGGAAAACAGCTAGTGACCAAAATAGTGTTTGAATCAAGAATACTTAAATAATCCAGATTCTTTGTATGTATGTATGTATGCCTGAGAGATGGTCAGCTTCATGTTATTTCTTATGGATCTCCTTTTAATATAAAATTGTAGTTATAGCAGCAGTTTGTTCAAGGGTCTATTACATATCATTGTGAACTAT
>JANHZU010008859.1:4993-22169 GCA_032468055.1 Acrochordus granulatus | reverse complement strand
ACACAATGCAAAGGTGGCTTTCATAGAGTAGGGTGCACAATCCAAGTAGATCTATTGCTTTAAATTGTAACAATGGCTTTAAAAGGTTAGTGTTCCATCTAGTGTAACATCAAGATAACATGGCATCTCACAATGTTCCAGACTCACTCCAACCCAGGTAATATCAAGCCTATGTCTGGCCTGCCTGTTTTTGAGATGGAATGTGCATTCATTTTTGGTGGATTAGATTTTAATTCATTTTCATCATAATATTCCAACATATTCTTAAGAGCCAGAGTGAGCTTGTCTTCCACCTCCTTAAAGTTAGTTCCCTGAGCTATAAGTGCTAAATCATCAGCATAGATGAAAGACAATGTATCAGGACCAATGGGTTGATCATTGTTACATATATTGAACAACAGGAGGGCAAGAACACCATGTGGCTGGGCTCTGGAGTCAGACTCCACTGACTCTTTTCCCCTTGAAAATTGACGAAAAATCATCTATTTTCAAGTATTGCCTCAATGCATTTAGTCAGAGCAAAATCATTTCAAGAGAAGCTTCCTGTGATTAACTGTGTCATAGGCTGCCAATAAATCCACAAAAGCAGCTCTTGTCATTAGGCCTAACTAAAGCCATCCTCTATATGCTGGACAAGTTTAAGTATCTGGCCTGTACAGGACTTCCCTGGTCGGAAACCAGCTTGTTGGGGAATAAGAGTTGGTTCAATGACAGGAAGCATTCTGTTTAGTAGAACTCTCTCATAGGATTTGAAAAGATGGCAGAGAAGGGAAATTGGATGAAAATTCTTTGGTTTTTTCAGCTGTTTTCCACGTTTCAGAAGTGCAATAGCCTGGGCTTTCCTCCAAATCTTTGGAATATGATTTGAGGCTGTACATACATTAAAAGTGATAACAGCTACTGCTTGGTGAAATCTCCAAATATTTTTATTTGTTTAACACAAATATTGTCCGGTCCCATAGCTTTACCATTCTTCATATCATGAATTGCTGTTTCCAGTTCTTCTCTATTGAAAGGTGAGATCAATACACTGGCCCCCTTCCATTGCTCTTGGAAGCCTTCATTTCTTAAGTCTCTCCTTAACCCTACCGTTTATCAACAGCTGAATTTGCCGTGATGTTCTTATATTGGCATGGATTTGTTGAATCATTGTTCAGATGTTTTAAAAGTTTCCAACCCTTCTGGTTATTCATTGTCAAACCAATTGATTCCGGGGGCCTTCCACTTCTCTCTCGGATCCTGCAAGGGGTGACATTGTATTGTCGCCAGCCTCAATCTGTTTCTTCAGAGAATGGATTTTCTTTAAACAGTCTGGCATAGTTATTAAGATGAGGCATAATATCTGCAGAAAGCTCTGGTATAAAGTGAGTTTGTCACCCTCTTGGAATAGATTTTCTGGACACGTAACTTACAGCTTTAATAAAAAGATCATAATTTTCTGGTATTGGTTTAATGTTTCACAGTTCAGAATCAAGTACATCAGAAAAGTTCCTCCAATTTTCTTTTTTAAAATTAAAGTGATGTCAAAATGGAACATTTCTTGGCATGATAACGGAATGCACCTCATACGTTAACGGTCTATGTTGTGAGTAGAGAATTGGATCCCGAATCTTCTCAATACATTGGTTGCTAAGGTTGTTACTCACAAAAATCAAATCAGGGTTATATCCTCTTGTCTACCTGCAACTATTAAAGGAGGCTGGACATTTGGCGTTGTGGATTAAAATAAAGGGATTAGTCTCCAACCACAACTCCACCTTTTCTCCATCACTATTCATTTTGCCATATCCCCAATTGATACTATAGATATTGATGTCGCCAAGAAAAACAATCCTCAGTCATCCAGGGAATAAAACATATCTGGAGGCTGATCAATCTTGTCATCTGGACTTTAATTTTGATGTTATGATTGAGGATTCTTTTGTATTGTTTTCCAGCATTTTGCAATTGTTTGCCACAGGAGAATGGTGAGTCTTGAGGATATTTTTGCATTGTTTTCCAGCATTTCGCAATTTTGCCATGAGAGAATGGTGAGTTTGCCTGTCCCTTTAAGACCATATGGCCTGTGACTGCTTTACCCTTCTCATTTCTCTTTGCCATGAAGGTTCCTAGTTTGGGGCTGAATGAAATGAAGAGCAGTGAGGGATGGTGACAAGTCCTTTTTATATCTTTTCCTTCTCCTATTTTATTTTTTAATTGGTTTTCATAAAAGGCTTTGCGATGAAGCCAAAAGCTCAACTCTAACATCAAAATTAAAGTCCAAATGACAAGATTGATAAGCCTCCAGATATATTTTATTTCCTAGACAACTGAGGATTTTTTTTTGCAAAGATCCAAGAACTTGCATATTTACAAACTCCCTGTTTTCAATCTAAAGAAAGTATTGTTTCATAATAATCATTGATTTTTTAAAAACAAATTAATATAATTTTATTGAATAATTTTTAGCCAGATAAAATCAGTATAAATACTAGGAGAGAAACAAAAACAACAAAGAATAAAAACAATAAAGAAGAATATTGAATAAGAAAGAAAATAGAAATAGAAATATAAAAGAGAAGAAATGGAGTCTGATCTTTTTGATAGTGTTTATTTATGCATTTATGATTTACCCTCATTCTCTAAGATTACACTGTAATTTCCTACCTCCTTAAATTACCCTTTCTAAGAATCTGATTAATATAGTAATTGAAATGAATAATTGGTGCATTAATTGATTATTAAAATAATAATTAGTTGCAGCCCTAGTTAAAATTGGCCCTAAAAAGGGCCCTTTGTTATAAGAGACACTTCCTGCATTCTGGGTTGGAAGGATTTGCCAGCAGAAATAAATTTCCTGTTACCAGGGGCATCACTTGGAGATTCCTTCGTTGCTCCCAATATGTCGAGATGCATGGACACTGTTACCTATTTATCTACTTACATTTTTACATGCTTTTGAAGTACAAGGTTGGCAGGAGCTGGGCAGACAACGGGAGCTCACCCTGTTGCATAGCAGCACTTTGGTCTCAAACTCGGGCTGCCGACTTGCCAGCCAACAAGCCCAGCGTCTTAACCACTCGTGCGACTGTGCCCCCTCTTTATGATATAGGTTATCATTTATTTGGCTTGTCCTTGTTTTCTTCAAACAACTCTACAGCCTATATGGAGAAAGGCATATCCATGCTCTGATGCGGAGGGATGAAAAATCTGCATTCGCATGCCCCTTCAAGGATCATGCTTAGATGAGATCATTTTACAAAATTTTTTCTAAAGCATTTCACATCAAGGAAAAGTATATTTTCAGAGAAACTGTTCTAATCTAGTCTAATCAACATTCAACAATATATACTCATACTCACGGAGCCAGATTTTGTATAAATATTCACTTGGAAATAAACTGAGCGGAAAAATGTGGCCTTGCAGTTCAAATTAATGCATGCTTATTTTACTCAAAAGTAAATCCACTGAGGACTGCTTCCTCATGGGTCGGCATAAGCTTGTACACTTGAGGCCAAATTAAGCACATGAGAATCCAATTAACTTTTCTTTTTTTATGTAAGCAGTAATTGCATAGAAGAAGGGGGATTAACTGCATCAAGGATATTGGGGTGGAAAGCTTAATTCTTTTCTATTTACTATATTTTTTAAATGTTAAGCATCCTTCCTCAGAAGTTATTTTTACTGGGTCTGCTGATGCCAGCTGTATTCCTTGGGTCCATAAACTACAGTCCTAAGTAATAGTTATAGTATTATAATTAAAGTGAACTATATATCATTAATTTAATTAATTAAGTTAAATTAATTAAAATAATTTCAAATTCTTCACATAAAATTCTTTTATTTCAGCTTGTTGATTTTTGTTTGCAAGCCTCAAGGGACTGGAATGAATCAAACTTGAACTTTAATAAAGATCTATATATCTATGAAATAATATTATAAAAATTAAAAAAATACAGTAGTTGTAGAAATACAATATAATTTTCTCCCAAACTAGAATGCACAGGATGTTAATTGTCCTTGAATTCAGACATGAATTCCAGAAAAAAATGGCACTGTTTGTAGAAAATATTTCATAACGGAAAGGGCAATGAATATACCCTTAGTTTCAAGATATTGCAGATCTTGCTATCTCTTTTTCGTTCGTCATTCTTAATTTTGCCACATTCTTCTGTTAAAACTTGCCTCAAACTACATTTTTAATGTGCAAGCAACTCCAGAAGCTATTATCTTCAGACAAGAGGATGATCTTGTGGACTCATGTGATGGGTGTATTAAATAAAAAATAACCTATATAGAATATTAAAAAGATAAAGGTTTTCTCTGCCAGTCGTGGCTGACTCATTTCCATTTCCTCGCCGAAGAGCCAATGTTCGTCTGAAGACCACTTCCGTGGTCATGTGGCCAGCATGGTTATACGCTGAGGCACATGGAACCCTATTATCTTTCCACCAAAGGTGGTACCTATTTATCTACTTGAACTTCTACATATTTTTGAACTGCTAGGTTGTCAGGAGTTGGGGCAAGTAACAGGAGCTCATCCCGTTAAAGTGGTGCTTGAGTCTTGCACTCGAGCTTCCAACCTTCGGCGGACAAGCCCAGCATCCAAACCGCTCGCACCACCATGCGCTATAGACCCAAATTATTACGTTAGACAGCCAAATTATTGGCTGTAGACCCAAATTATCAAAATGTTTTGCAAGTTACCTCAACCTGACCTCTTTCTCTGTCATTTCTTAGCAGATTTCAGAGCATAAATGTATACGTTCTTTTGAGATACCACTTATTCTACTTCATTAGCTGTCTGGATTTCTCCGGTAACGGGGGGGCATGCCATTATGATCAGGCCGTCTGCAGAAGGGGTTGTCATGGAAACCCTACCTGGCTCGATTACATCTGCAATGGACCTATCTGACGCAGTACAGAGCACAGAAAAGTACAAAGCGTAAGAGAGTTAAAATTTGATTTGACGGTGAAAGTACCAACAAGACAGTGGCAATTGCCTATGACCAGAGTCCAGCCCCTTATTATTGTATTGTTCATGGGGTATTCAATCATAGTCTGCTAAAAGTTTAAAATAATTTGAAGACAGATAGAGTCTGGTCATGAAGTATGGCCAGGGTTGCTAACGTGCCAAAAAAAAAAAAACAGAATAGTGCGGCCTGCATTTATGGCTCTAATAATAACACTAAAGAAAATCTAGGTGACTGTTAAGAATTAACACCAACTTATGGCACATCATCAATGTTCATACATTAGGAGATAAACCTTTTCTCAGTAAATATAAAAATGTACACTAAGCATCAGATTGATGAATTGTATTTGCCCGCTAACAGGATAAATGATAAACATATAAAAATAATGGGAACAGTAAAAAAATAAATAAATGCTCGACCTATCTTTTGCATTTGTTTTGCTGATTAAAAAATTGGCAATCCTATGGTTCGCAAATTTGATAAAGAATCTTTATGTTGCTTTTAGGATTATTTTTTATTTTATTTGTTTTAAACATTTGTATGCTGTAGCTGTCTATCTTAAAATCAAACTGGGTGGCTTAAAATTCAAGAATAAAACAATGTACACAGCACTAAAAGAAAAAAGAAAATGAAAACCAGAAAACTTCATGCCATAATCAGACTTTCCTTCCACGCTGCTTCACTCTGTTCCAACGCTTGGGCAAAAAGCCAGCTCTTAAATGTAGGGTCCTGTCAGATCTCAAGGGGGAGAATATCGCATAGGGCAGGGTCTGAAATGGAAAAGGCATGCCTCTGCGGACCTGCAAGATGGCAAAGTATAAGAGAAGGGACCTGGAATGTGCTTATTCTATCAGCTCTGGTGGGATGGGCAGATACCCTCAGGGAGAGACAGTCTTACAGATGACCTGGTCCCATGCCATATCTTTAAATAACCAGCATCTTGAATCGCAGCCTGAAGGAAACTGGAGTCAGTGCAGCTTATGCAACAAATGGACGAACCTAGGGGCATCCAACACTGCATGTGCTGTGGACCAGTTTTAACCTGGAGGCAGTCAAGTGCAGAGTGCATTGCAGTAATCCGAACGGGAAGTAACTAAAGCTTGAACAATTGTGAAGAAGACTCGCTGTGCAGGAAAGGGTATAATTGGAGCACAAGATGAATGTGTGCAAAGTTCCCTAGCCTGGCTGCCTCATGCTCATCAAGCAGGAATCATGAGTCCCTGAATTGTGTACCAAATTTGTACTATTTAGGGGATTGCCATCCCATCCAGAGGAAAAGATGACATGTTACTAAACCCTGGGTTGCATTGAAGTCGGTTCCTCCCCATCCAGAGCCTCGTAGCCTCCAGGCACTTGGTAACCACTGCAAAGTTATCACCTGCCTAGTTAGGAGTGGAGATGTATAACTGCATATCATCATACAACGTTTTACTGTATGCCTTCCAAAGTCACACTGGAAGGGCAATTATATAAATGAATAAAATCAGCATGCTGATGAACCACACCCCATGCCAGCAAATGACCTCACCCAGTGGTTACATGGAGATGTTAAAGAGAAAAGAAGAAGAGAAAGCCTAGAGCCCCGAGGCACCCTGCATTGCAGAAGTCTATAGCCCAGCCTCTCTCCTGATCAATACTGACTGAAACTGTCCATAGAGAAAGGGAAAAAAAAATCCTAAAACCATGCCTCTCATTCCTAGTCCCTGATGCTACCTCAGAAGGTTACCATGGCCAGTGATAAAAACAGCCACTGAGAGATCCAGAAGAGCCAGGATGGTTGCACCATTCTTGTCCCAAGCATTACAAACGTCATCTACAAACTAAACCAATAATGTCTTGGTTTTACATCCTAGACTGAAAAGCGTCCAGATAATCTGCTTCACCAGGATCCTCAAGCTAAGTGCCAGCCTCTGTCTCAACAACACTGCCCAAAAAAGTGAAGTTAGAGACTGGATGAAAATTGTCTAACTCAATTGGGTCCAAGGATGGCCTCTTGAGAAAGGGTACACCACTGTCTCCTTGAAAGCAAGTGGTATCTCCCCTTCCTGCAAAGAGGAATTAACCATCACTTGGATCCTATCACATGACTCCTTTTGGAAGGCCTTATCATATTATCCAGGACAATATGGCTGAACTCACAGCCATAAGGAGCCTATGAACTTTCTCAGGATCTACCAGTTTGAGCTCCTCCCACATAACAGGACTTAGATGGGTCTTGGACATTTGCAAAGAATCTACTTAGTCAGATTCCTACTATTCTAAAAGATGTTAAGAATATTCCTCAAAGCAGCTCTGGAAGGGCTCCTCCAGGTCCTCCTTATCCAGGAGGGACCTAGTCATCCAACCAAGACCATTGGGCTGCTATTTGCAGACACAATAAGAGTGGATAGATAAGTCTGCTGTGCTACCATTACCACCACAAGTAAGTCCTAATAAGGGTTCTTACCTGTGCTTGTTTATTTTCACATTTTGTTTTCCTCCAGCACTGCTCTAGGTGTCTCTTTCTCTTGGTGTTCTACAGGATCCACAAACACTGAGAGTCCACATAGGGGTGATTCAATCCAGAGCCCCTGTCATATGCTCATTCCAAGCCTCAGTGAGGGAAACTGCCAAACCATGTGCCAGAGCTTTAGGAAAAATCCCAAACTCCCATTGAAATCTTAAGTACATGGGATGGGCTGATTGACTGGGCTCCACTTTCCTGCCATGAGGGACAGCTGCAGAGAACTTTAGAACCAAGAGTGAGTGAGCCATCCATGACATGGGAGTCATGTTAACACCCCCCCAAATCCAAATTCTGACACCACTGTCCCTCTTAATATTTAAACAGATTAGGGATCTACTGCACTACAAAAGACCTCTTATGGATAACTTCACTGCTATAACCTTTGGCTGTACTGAGAATTTTGAGTGTTGCACTTTTAATAAATCTGAGAAGTTGACTCACCCCAATGGGACTAGCCCATCCCAATAGAAGAGGCCTCCTTAGGGGTTGGTGGGGTCAAATAAGAGTCCTTTCTGCTGTGGCCCCTACCCTGTGGAATATTCTCCCACTGGAAGTGAGGTCCATCCCCCCACAACTGGCCATTTGGAAGAGCTTTAAAATCTGGCTCTGCCAGCTGGCCTGGGGCCCTGATGGGGGCACACTATGATGGGGTGGCTGATGGGGTAGACAGAAGATGTCCACCCCCATGTCACCCATACTCTTGGTTTTTAGCTTTTTATTTAATCTTCTTAATTTTAATCACTTTGTATTCGTTTTTTAACCTTTTTTATTGTAGTATAAGCTGCCTAGAGTTGCTGTATCAGTGAGATAAGTGGCATAATAAATAAGCAATGAATGAAATTGGGAGAACATCATGTTGGGTCAAGGCTGACTGAGATTTGTCTACAAATGTGCACAGGCATCGATGCATACATAAGCCATGAATGGGTTTATGGGTAAATATAGGTTGCAAATGGTTGCAGTCAGTCCAACATGCATACCTCCCAAATCTCAACTTCACGTTATGTGGAGATGTGCATCCTGCATGCCAACTTTAGTTTTTCACAAATTGTCCTCTTCACTGATTTCCTTTTCTGCCTTCTTCTACATTTTCTGTATTTTGTTGTTTGAGTGCCACTAGCCTAAATGTTAATGTTCGCACAAGTATTAATGGAACAGTTATGTCACCGTCTCCGAACAACAGACACATATATTCCCATATGTGCAATGATGCAGAAGTCTAAATCAGCCTTAAGGCTCTTCTAACATACTGATTGCAACTAATTTCATTGTTTTTGTATGGTATGCACCATAGCACTGGATGGAAGGTTCAGCTGGTGAGATACTTAAACAGATCTGAGAGAAAAAATATTTATTTTTATTAATAACTCAAGGCAGTGAACATACCTAATAACTCCTTCCTCCTATTTTCCCCACCACAACAACCCTGTGAGGTGGTTTGGGCTGAGAACGAGCGACTGGTCCAAAGTCATCCACCAGCTTTTATAGCTAATGGGGGGACCAGAACTCATATCTTTTCGGAGCTGGCTATTCATACTCCTACCAGATTGGAAAATTACTTTCTATGAGTAGAATAGTTCAGTTTTCCTAAGAGTTTAGATGCAAAGCAACTATCAATAGGTACGGACTTTGCAAATTAACTTTGCTTATGCATCCTCATGTGATTAACCTCTCTATCAGGAAACAAACTTTACAACAATATTGCAGTTTTTCCTGTTGTACAGAGGACAGGAAAGCATTATTTGCATTGTTTATTTCACTCCTGAAAAATTTACTTAGTTTATTCTATGGGCTAGGCACCTCTTCAAAGGCTGTTTTGTATTCAGCTTTTCAGAAGATTCCTGTTCCTATATAAAACCTTGTATTCAATATGGTCTTGATGTATAAGGTTGATTACTGCAAGCTGCCAAATTTTTACAGGAAGAACAGAACTGCTGAAGATGAGAAACATGTCAAGGTCAGTGAAGGATTATCAACTGACTTGCATGTTACAGTGCTACTGGCAACAATTGTAAAGCCAGAACACTTTCAGCATTTCCATTATAATCTTTTCTCAGATATTATAATAGTACTCTGGCATAAATTTCAAAATAGAAAATTTATAGCACAAAGTATCTTCTTTATAGAGCAGAGTTACGATGCTTTTCCTGTCATTCTTCACAATCTAAACATCAAATTTGTGTCTTTTATATATTCATAGCAGTTTCATAGTGTATTTTATTTTTTAAAAAACCCACACATTTATGGGAAAAATTGAGTATTAAATAATCTATTTGGATTATTTGGTTTCAGATAAAATATTTTTGAAAATCGGATTGAGCTAAAAAGCTTTTCCTATCATAAAACATGCTAGTTTTCAAGTATGAAGAATATTTTTTTCAGATTTCTTGACATAATATTTTTGGACAACATGGTGGTAGTGTGGAAAGAACTGCTGTTATTGCATTTGCCACATATATTTCTATAAACCTGATAAAACCTCCCTGGTTGTCTTCATTTCCTAATCTGAAGAAGCCCCAAAAGTAAGGATTTCCATTCAACATATATCCCATATTTCTTCCCACTGAAGAGTAAAAGCAGCTCCTCTTTGAATGTACAATAATTATATATGCTGAAGTAATACAGAAAGCTCAGTTTGGGAAGCAGGATAGGACAGGTATTTAAATATCTGTAATATCTGAGGCATAATCAGTGCAAGGTATAAGTGGCATTACACAGGTAGCCCTCAATTCACAACTGTTCATTTAGCGACAGAAGTTCTGGTCCCAATTGTGGTTGTAAGCTGAGGACTACCCATATGTGATGTTGCTGATATTATAGAGAATTGGCACATGATGCAATCTTGGAAACAGAGAGGATTTATGGTATATGCAGATGTCTGGAAAATCTGAGGATTAAAATATGTTCCTGGGATTCAGCTTGTCTTTGACTTAAGTAAAATCATATTTCATCATAAAGGGGCTGTAATCAGGAAATTTATTTATCTTTTGGAAAATAATGCCTCTCACAACCTACAAGTAAAGAGGATTTTAAAAGCAGCCATTAAAAGCTGTGGCCATTAGCTGTCAAATCCTGATCTATGAATGAAAACAAGCAGCTGAGATTTGCAGAATGGAAGTATACTTATAAGAACAGGAAATATTTACTTTTCTTTGGAGACAGTCTGTTTGGTTGAGTACCAGGTTAGAAACCACTAGATCATGAGTTCTAGCTCTGCCTTAGACACAAAGTCAGCTGGGTGATTCTACGCCAGTCACTTTAGGAGGATCGCAGTGGCAAAATATTGCTAAGATAACTGTAGTCGCCAGGAGTCAGGACTGACCCAAGGGCATTCCCTCTCCCCCCCCCCCAAAATAAGAATAATTATTGTTCTTGGTGATGAGCCACAGCTTTATATTCTGGGTGTGGAAGTTATAAATCTTGAATCTTGTCACGATTCAGACTCAGTATTCAGCTGAGCTTTTCAAGTACAAGCTTCATTGAATAAAAATACCTGAAAAAAAATATATTGGCAGCAATTCCTGCTGTTTTGTTGCAGCAGCAAGTAGGTCTGAAAATCAAAAGGAAAATATTTGATATCCTTCAATATTTCAACATCTCTATACTTCATTTGTGAAAAAATATAATTGCTTCTGCTGTGGGAAGAGAGTTGCTACTCTAGATACCGAAGATTTCCTTGTATCTATGAGCATGCTTTTTAATGCTTTGATTGTCTGGTCAGAAATGTAGCGACAATTGGTATGGAGAGTGAAGTTCACCCAGCCAAAGAAAGAATATGAACAACACAGGCCACCAGGATTCATTACAGAGGGAGTCATAATTGATATTACTATAGATAAATGTCCTAGTTTTTAAGTACAGTACTATCCTTCATAAGTGGAGTGTTGGTGTTTCATGGTAGAACTATGGGAAGACTATTCATATTTTGGATATTGTCAGCCTTCCCAGGTAAACCAGACAAGAAACAAGGCTAGATGAACTAATTCTACTTTATTGTGTGGCTACATTAACAGAATCTTGTAAGTCTGAATGTACAAACTTCCCATCGGCACTTTAAACTGCTTGATCCACTAGGGCAGTACATTTTAAGTTTCTTTCTCTGACTGTTAAGCCACATTGAAGCTCCTGCCTCTCTTGTCTGTTTCTTAGCAGCATCTCTTCCCCTCATTCCCCAAAATCATCCACACATTCCATTACAGTTATCCAGTCTGGATATTTGGGAGAAGTTGGTCTAGTGGCTAAGGTAACAGATTACAAACCAGGAGGTCTTGAGTTCTGTCCTGCTTTTGCCAGCTGGGTGACTTTGGAGCAGTCTTTCTCTCTGTCACAGGATTGTTGTTGTGGGGAAAGTAAGAGGAGGAAGGTGTGTTAAATATGTTTGACTCCTTGAGTAGTTTATAAAATAATAAAGGCAGAATACAAATAGATAACTTAGATTGGCATTTCCTGGGATGAATTAATGGGATATAGACTAGATGATTCTATATTACATTAGTCTTCTTTAAGACTGGCTGGCTGATAACAATGACTAGCTTTATTTTAAAGTCTGAAAAAGTATAAACCTGGCCTTGGCAAGTGGGAAGAAAGCAATGAACATTAAGGAAGGAGAAACGGCAACTTAATCCAGAGATAATAGAAAGTGTGAGAAAGAAACTCCAAAGAGCCCTTCTTGATTTCGTTTTAGGGTTTCGAAAATCATTCCTGGAATCCCTGCTGCTTCTGTTTCTTGGACTGGGCTCCTTGAAGGGCTAACAACCAGGGCAATGTTGTTGAGGAAAGAACGGGACTTGAATCAGCTCTTTTAAGGAAGGAAAGGTTTATTATGCAAGGTTCAGAGTGCTCAAGTATGTAAAAAAGTCTGAATCCCGAAGGGCCCTTAGAACAACAATTTTATACATAACAATAACTTCTGGGTCATAGTCTCTCCATATGAGGTAATATTCGTATACATTGAGAGTGGAAATTTACCAGGAAATACGTGACCTTCCTCAGGTGAGGGGAGATTTACATTGAGGAGTCATATTTGCTATCCTCTTTATTCACATTGATGGGTCATCTTTGTTATCCCCCTTCCTTGCTTCCTCTTTAATGTGCTGTCTTCTCTGCAACAGTCTCCCCTTAAAAATCTCCTTGGGCATGATGCTTTACCTGCCTAGCACATGGGCACTAGGCCCAATAGGAGAAATAATTATTTATTGCAAGGAAAGAAAAGGATTGGCTTCACCCAGCCCTATGGATAGATATCTTATCTATCTTATGTCTCAATGGAGACTCATGTTAAAATGTTTCAATTATGCTAAGACAAACATTATACTTTTATTTAAGAAGAACAGAAGTACAATTTGGAAGCAATTGGGGGAAGGGAATAGGGATTTTATAAATAACCTCCTCCTTTTTTTCTTTTAATAATTTGGGCACCATTAGCAGATTACAAAACATTTTTTTTCCCTTTCAGTTAGCGTGCAGACATTTTTCAAAAGTTGCTGCTTTTTTCCCATTGTCAGACACAAGGCTTGACACAAATGACAGGAGCAGACATAAGTAGTATTAGCATCCTGTTCACTCGGGCTTGCGTGCAACTTTTATCCTATTTTCTGCCTTATTACACCTTGTGGTCGTTCAAAAGCTGGGTGATAATGTATCTATTGGAAGATGAGACTTCCAGTGCTGTAACATTTATGTTTGCTTAAAAAAGACTTGGATTGCATTCCTAGGACTATCTACAGTCATGTGGAAAAGAAAGTACACCCTCTTTGTAGTTCTATCATTTTACGTATCAGGACATAGTAAAAATCATCTGGTCCGTAGCAGTTCTTAAAAGTAAGTAAGTTTAATCTCAGATGAACTTACACATGACATTTTACACCATGTCATCATTTCTTTTACAAAAAGAAAGACAAAATGGAGAATCCATGTGTGAAGAATGAAGTACACCTTATGATTCGATAGCACTTAGAACTACCTTTAGCAGTTTTTATCTTTTGGAAAATATTTTTAGCAGTAATAACTTGAAGTAATCATTTTCTGTATCCTTTTATCAGTTTCTCACATCGTTGTGGAGGAATTTTGGCCCACTCTTCTTTACCACATTGCTTCTGTTCATTGAGGCTTGTGGGCATTTGTTTATGCACAGTTCCCTTGAGGTCCCACCACAATGTTTCAATCACGTTGAGGTCTGACTTTGACTGGGCCATTGCAACACCTTGATTCTTTTCTTTTTCAGCCATTGTGTTGTAGATCTGCTGGTATACTTGGGATCATTGTCCTTTTGTATGTCTCAATGTCAGCTAAGTCTTAGCTGTCAGACAAATGGCCTCACATCTGACCCTAGAATACTTAATGAACCAGGGACTTCATGGCCAACTCTATGACTACAAGGTGCCCAACAAGCCCAAATCATGTTGTGGGCCAGTTACATACCTTCCTAGATCACAAGTCCCTTCACTCAGTCACTCATGCCCTCATCATTTCTGCACTGGATTACTGCAACATGCTCTACATGGGGCTACACTTGAAAAGCATCTGGAGACTGCAGTTGTGCAGAATGCGGCTGCACAGATGATCATAAGAGCCAGTAGATCAGCCCATGTAACACTTTTATTCTGCAAGCTGCATTGGTTGCCAGTCTGATTCTGGGTGCAATTCAGGGTGTTGGTTTTGACCTTTAAAAGATCTTCATGGCAAAGGACCATATTATCTGAGGAATCATGTCACTCCAATGGGGAGTTCCCATCGCATCAGAATCAGCAGAAGAGATCTCCTCCAGATCTTGTCAGCCAAGGAATTTCTGCTGACGGGGTCAAGGAGAAGAGCCTTTTCTGCTGTGGTTCCTGCCCTGTGGAACATCCTGCCCCAGAGGTAAGTTCTGCCCCACCCTTGTAGCCTTCCAAAAGAGCCTTAAGACCTGGCTCTGCCAAGTGGCACGGGGCTCTAATGGGAGTACATCATTGTGGAGGTGATTGGTAGTAGTCACCTCTGTTCCCTCATATATATCTTTTGGCTCCTCCCTTCTCGGTCCAGTTGGGTTCTTTTTAAAGGTTTTTAAAGGGTTGAATTGTTTTTATTATTGTTTTACTATAAGCTGCTGAGAGTCGTTTGAGTTTGGCAGCATATAAATTGAACAAATAAATCATCACCCCTCCACCACTTTGCTTGACGGTTGACATGAGAGGTTTGTGCTGATATGCTGTGTTTGGTTTTCAGCAAACGTGGCACTGTGCATTATGGCTAAACAACTGCACTTTGGTCTCATCTGTCCAAAGGACAGTCTTTCAGAAGTCTTGTGATTTATTCAGATGCAACTTTGCAAACACCTAAGCCAAGCCGCCATGTTCTTTTTAGAAAGAAGAGGTTTTCTCCTGGCAACCCTTCCAAACAAACCATACTTGTTCAGTCTTTTTCTTGTTGTACTGTCATGAACCTTAACATTTCCAATGCTAATTGAGACCTGTAGAGTCTGAGATGTCACTCTTGGATTTTTTGCAATTTCTCTGAGCATTGCACAGTCTGACCTTGGGGCGAAGGGACATCTTGCTGGGACATCTACTCCTGGGAAGATTGGAAACTTTCTTGAATGTTTTCCACTTGTGAATCATCTTCCTCACTGTAGAATGATGGACTTTAAATTGTTTGGAAATGGCCTTATAATTCTTCCCAGACTGATGGGAGCAACAATTACTTCTCTAAGATCACTGCTGATGTCTTTACTCTTTGGCTTTGTGTTAACACACACCTGAGTCGCAACAAAAGTTTAAAAAGCAGGCATCTGGATTGGATTTTTCTGTCCTGATATGTAAAACTATAAAATTCCAAGAGGGTGCCCTTTTCTTTTTCATATGACCATATCTGAAAATATCTTCAGGTTTAGGACATTATTGCACAACAGTCTGATGAGAATAATAAGTTCCAGGCTATTTCAAATTTCAACTTTTAAGAGAGGGGGAATCTCATCTGGAAAAACCCACAGATTGTAACACAAGAAGATAGATTTGATCCAAAGCAATTGTTGACTCTTGAATTAAAATATCAGATTATGAATACTGTACTGTACTGCAGGTTGTACCAGTCTGGATTGATTAGAATAATTTATGATACAACATTTTTATAAGAGATATATCAGAACAAAAAGTTACTGCAGCCCTAAATTACTTTTTGGTTTCTCCTTAGGCTGAAAGATCCTCACAGGCCCAACAAAAAATTTAAATTATTCAATTCTTTGCATTTTCCCTTTCTTGTGAAATAGATACATTGTGCAATAGCAAGGCTTCTTTTATTATACAATCTATGTATACAGATAAAAATCAGCCTTCGTCTGCTCTTTAATTTTCTAATCATTAGAATAATGTTTAAAAGAATAAGGTAATCAGGTTGAAGGGCACCGTTTGCCAATGAAATGGCTCTTCAGTGGAAGCCAAAGGCTTCCTTTCCCCACATGGAAACTACAGGTACGGCTCAACATACAACCATTTATTTGGTGACTGTTTGAAGTTACAATGACACTGAAAAAAGTGACTTCTGACCGGTTCTTGCACTTACCACCCCACAGTCACTTGATTCAGGCAGTGTCCTGGGATCACACAATCGCCATTTGTGAGCTTCCCAGCTGGGAAGCCAGATTTGCTTATCTTTCACATGATTCACTTCACAAGTGATTCATTTAGCAACCGTGGCAAATTTGAGTGTGACTCCCTTCACTGTCTTGCTGAGCAACAGAAATTCTGCTCCCAGTTGTGTTTCTAAGTAGAGGATTACTTCTACGAGTAATCTACATTACATTGGGAAACATTGGAAGGCAAGGAGCAGGGCAGATTCAAGACGTGACACGTTCACACACACACTCACACACACACACACAGAGAGAGACCCCTAATTAATCTGGTAGGCAATTTTTTTTAGCAGACACACTGGCTGTATACTCTGGTAATGAATTTAATTTTGCAGTGAGTAATTTAACCTATTTAAACAACTTATTTAAATGTAACTAATCTCAATTAATTTTCCACTTGAAATATTTAGCCATAACATGTGACAGTTATATTACTAGATTAAAAACCCTGAAGTCCTTTTCCTCAGTCCATATATCTAAAGTTAAATACAAGATTGACAGAAAATATAATTAGAGTTTATTACTCCATTTAAATCTTGAAGCATATGTTTAGGACATATGTGAATCTTATCAGAAGAGTTACTTTCCCCCCACTCTCTTCCACGAGATCCAGGACACAGCATGGGATTCAGCTAGGAGGGAGGAGAACGGGGGTGGTGGTCTTATTTTCAGTTCCTCGCAGGAAAAGTCCCCAGTCGGTTTAAACCAGCGAAGAGAAACCTGAGACTCCCCGGCCTGTTCAGCCTTCAGCAGGCCGAGAGAGGCAGGTTGTGCCTGAGGCGGAGTCCAGTCCAGTCCAGTCCACGGGGCGATGCCGAACCTGCTTGCCGGGCCACAGGCTTGTTTCGGGACACTGTACGTTATTTTCATGGTCACTCTGCTCGATGATAACTAAGTTAAATGAGATCACGGATTATTTGAGAGCCAGCTTTACCTTTGTAGTGGCAAAGGTGCTGGCCTAGAAGCTAGGAGACAGGAAGTCCCAGCTCCTCCTTAGGCATGAAAATCCCTGGATGGGCCCAACTCACTTCACAGGGTTGTGGTTGTGAAGAAATAGTAGGCAGGAGGATTAGATATGTTTGCTGCCTTAACTACTTCCCCTCCTGCTCC
>JANHZU010008858.1:2799-18089 GCA_032468055.1 Acrochordus granulatus | reverse complement strand
TCATCCCAACTCAGAAGACATTGTGGAAAAATAGGGGCTGAGAACATGTAAGTGACTCTCAGTGTCTTACAATAAAATAGATAAAATCAATAAAATACATAATATAAAATAAAAACATAGCAGCTGAACTTCATAAATATCATCAACATCAAGATATGGGTTCTATCATACTGCCAGGGTGTAAGGTACAGGCAGAAAACCAAGTTTTTAAGGTCTTAGGAAAGGCCAGCAGGGTCAGGGCTGACCTAATCTCAGGTGGAGTAATGTTCCATAAGGTGGGTGCCATGCCAGAAAAGTCCCTATTTGGGGGAGAAAATTATTTGGATATTGAAGTTTTTATGGCTGTGTTTCCACATGGTTTTACTCAGATAGAGGCTTTACCCCATACCCATTCTAGTTCTTCCATTTGGCATCTCTTCTAACCAAGGGACATAATTTTGAAATTCATATTTATTCTTTCTGAAGGAATGATACTATTACATTCTGTCAAGAAATGTAGAAATGTTCTTGGGGGAAGATCACCCCCCCTTTTTATATATGAAATCTTTTTAGCCCACCTTGCTAGTCTGCTGGGTTTTTTATTTTGTTGTAATGGGTTTATTTTATTTTTAAGTATTTTTAATGTATTGTTTTTAATGTTGTTAGCCGCCAAGAGTCTCCGGATTTCGGCGGCATACAAATTGAATAAATAAATAAATAAAATAAGAATAAATCAACCATTAAGAGGGGAGAAATTCACCTGTGGGGAAAAAATGAAAAACATGAAGAAGCAACTCAAAAAAGTTCCACCTTGACTTCTTTTGGAGTAAGAGATAGTACAGAAAAATTCTGATAACCTTTCAGTTTTCTGTTATTATACCTACAAGAAGGTAATTCTCCAGAAATCTCCCCAATGTCCTTTTCTTGACCAGGCCTGTGGCAATATCGAGTCAAAACATTATTGTTTTGAGTTTCTTTCCTACAATTTCCATTTTTTCAGAACTGATTTGCCATTTATTCTCCTTTACCAGTCTATTCCTACTGTCCCCAAGAGCATCTCTACCTTCCTTTATATATTCCTAAACACCGAAACAAAATACTAAAAGTATTTAAATAATATTTTTTATTTAAAATATTTAATTTAATTAATTATTTAAATAATTATTTCAGTAGCGAAGTCTCTGCTGTGCATGGAAAAGATCCTAGGTTCAACCCTCGGCTTTTCCAAATAAGGCTGAGAACTCTACTGGTCAGTAGGAAAAAATGACTGGCAGATTTCTAGGTTGACTTGGTTTAAGGAGGCTTCACAATTGAAATTCCCTAGGTTGGTTATTTAATAGCACATTCCTCTAAAACAGGTTTTTCAAATTTGGCAAGCTGGTGGGGGAATTCTGGGAGTTGAAGTCCAACCATCTTAAAGTTGCCAGGTTTGAAAAACCGTGCTCTAAAATGAGTGTGCAGCTCATGATAACAAATCAATAATAGCTGTCAGTTTACTTCAAATTCTAATCCAGAGGTTAAATTCTTTATTATCCTAGCATTTTAAGTTTGTTTATTGTAATGCACTGCAAATTTAAATACAAATTATTAATTTACTCAGATAGGGTTTTCTAATTTTATATTTAAAAGAATATAGGCAAGAAATGGGGAGACTGTGAGTTCTAGCCAGCTGGGTGACTTTGGGTCAGTCACTTGTTCTCAGCCCGAGGAAGAAGGCAATGGCAAGTCACTTCTGAAAAACCTTGCCAAGGAAAAATCAGTGAATTGCCCAGGCAATCTCCAAAAATCGGACACGGTTAAATTCTATATAAAAACGTGTAAGAAAGTAGAAGCTTTAAAAATTGAACTTAACTTTTATTTTTACTTAATAAAAGCAAATAGGATAATTTACCCTGCTGAATGTTAAACTGAATAAGTCTGTTCTATTATTACAAATCTGTAGTGAAAATCCCTAACAGACCTATAAAAAGTTAAAACAATACATTAAATCTGTGTTGAAACTTTAGGTTGTTTTACTATGATTCTATGGAGAACCCGAATCTCAGATGTATTACAAACCCACACATAATATAATTATCGAGCATAGTTTCCAAATAGAATTAAATTTATCAGATGTATTTTGTATATAAGAAGCTATTCTTGACATTAAAGCATACTCTCACAATTTAATTAACTCTTCTTCCAAAAAAGAGAATCAAATATCTTTTCCAATATGAAGCATATGCCCTGAAGCCATTAGCATATACAGTGCTGGTGCTATGACTTTTAGAGGAATGCATGGTTTGATGAAGTTTAGTAGAAAAATCTCAGGTTGTAATATACTTCCCCATTTCTTGGTAAGCCAAATTGGTAAGCAATCATGTGACTGACTTGAATTTTATGTGTTAACAAGGCTAGAAAGCTGTTCTCAAATGTCCATGGTCTCTTGTTTAGTATAAACATGGTCAGAGTCTGGGAAAATTATTTTGCTCATTCCTGTAAAGTTGTCACCTGCAGAATTTGTTAAAAAGCGTTTATGTACATTTTTATCTTTAATATTCCAAACAGACAAAGTCCAAGGTTTTTGACAAATCACACCAAGACTGGAGGAAAAAATAGGAACTATATTCTCAATTTTCACATTGCAGGAGGCCTGGAGCTGAAGGAAGGCTGACACAAATAAGTCTACGCTGGTTTTATTTCACGGATATAGATGTTACTGTACTTACTGTATAGGCATTTTTTACAAATATTTTGATGTTTTAAAAATATACATTTAATCCTGGAAATGAAAAATTTACAAATTTGGGAACAACCATAGAAGTAAATACACACTGAAAAAAAATGCAAGTAGCAGAAATACAATCGATCATTGATATAGTACGTTTCAAAACAGAATGGCGACCTACGCAACTTCATCAAAAAGTGTCTAGCCGTGCAACCAATCACAACTTAACACACACATAAAAATAAAGCTATCCTGTATTAAAACATCTCAGGAATTAGTGTACCAACAAATGACTTGGCATCATGGTCTCCATAACCCAACAAAATTTACTCAGGGGAAATGCCAAAGAAGACAGAGTGCAAGGTCTGTGAAAATGAATCTGTAGACCAAGAGAGGGAAGATTGGCAGGAACCTTCAGGAACATCTATCTATGAATATTCTCATCAATCCAGGTGATGATAAGTAGTAAAAACTGCAAAATTTTGCAAAGTTCCTTAAAAAGGCAACTGGACATTAAATTACAAGATGTTTTTGGAGACGTTACGCCTTCTATCTAGAAGGCTTTTTCAATCCATCTAAAAATGAAAAAGAATGGTCAGGAAATATGTCCAAAAATGTAAGTGCCTTTTAAAGGATTGTTGCAAAATTTTGCATTTTTACTACTTCGGGAACATCACTTGGCAGTCAGAAGACCTGCTGAATGAGCTTTAATTCTGCAACCCATTGACAGGTTCAAACACAGTTTCAGGTGGGAAAAACAAACTGTCTAGATGAGTGTTTCTCAACCTTGGCAGGTTCAAGCTGTGTAGACTTCCACTTCCAGAATTCCCAGCTGACATGCTGAGAGTTTAAATCTACATCTTAAAAACTTGCTGGCTGGGGAATTCCGGGAGTTGAAATCCACAACTTAAAGTTGCTGAGGCTGAGAATTTGTGTTCTAGGAGATGCAAACTTTCCATGGCCTCTCTTAGCACCACACCCACAAATATGTTTTTTGTCCTTCTTTGGGGATGCTTTGTTAACCCAAGTCGTCTTTTCTCCCGCCTGCTGAGAAAAGCCCTCTGCGCAAGCTCAGGAGCATTTCACCTTAGAAGAAGATATTCACCTCTCCAGGTGTTTTCTTGCACCCCTAAAGGGCTGAGCCACAGCCCGGCATTCTAAGCCCAACCGGGCCAGCTCTCTGGTTCAAAAGAAAAGCGATCTTCCTCCCTGCTTTTCCTTCTCGCCTTCCTTGCAGGAAAAGGGGGGAGGGAAGGAAGAGCTTTAGCCCGCTGTGCAAAAGAGAAAACAGAGGAGCTGTTTTGTAGGGCTGCAAAACTCCGGACGACCGCTAAACGGCAGCACATCTGGCAAGCCACTTTGTCTGCGTTCCGAGATCGCATTAAGGGGAAGGGGGAATTTCAAGCCCAGTGATGCAGAATGCAAGGACGCAAGGTGGGGAGGGCAGCTCGGGCATCAGAGAGAGAAATGGGGTGGAATGGAGAGGAATGGCGGGGCAGTTGCGGAGCTCGGTGGTCAGGCGCAAAGACCGTCCGGAAAGCTGCTTTTCTCCTCTTTGATTCCCCTTCCCTGGAGCCTCCCGTGGGTCAACCATGCTCCTGGGAGGTAGGAGCCCAAATCATCCAGGGGCTCCAGGGAGGTCTGAAGTCCAGCTGTGAGGCTCCTTGCTTCACGGCTTAGTCAGCAGCGGGTTTCTTGCTGGACAGCCCCAGTTGGGGAAAGCCGTTCTAACCACTGCAATGCGCAGCTCCAACCATGGTGTCCTGGTTGCTTCCTGACTTTTTTTTTTTGCGCGGATGTTTCATTACCCAACTAGGTAACATTATCAGTGCTAGAAGGGAATACTCTCAAGTTTCACTCCCTTCTAGCATTGATGATGTTACCTGGTTGGGTAATAAAATGTCTGCAAGAAAACAACCAAGGTCAGAGAGCACCAAGGACTCCAGGTTCAACCCAGAGCTGCAAATATTTTCTTCTATCAGTAATGCTCTAAGCAGTATGATGCATTGCTTTTATGCATTGCTTTCTCTTCTCTAGATTTTCAAAAACAGGTTAGGTATCATGGAGAGGATCTACCTCCGGGATGGGTAAGAGTTGAGAATGACTTGATGACACAAATTCATCGGTCAGAAGGAAAAGACAATTGCTAAGCTCAAAACTCCTTTAGAGATAGGGGGATTTTTTGACCCAGTAGTGGACACATTTCGAATTTGGAAAGCCTGTTTTGGAAGCTGCCACAAAATAGTTACTCCGGTTGGGTATGTCTTCAAGTCCATATTGAAGACTTAACAGTACAGTGGAACCTCACAAGACGAGCACCTCACAAGACGAGATTTTTCACAAGACGATAAAATGTTTTTTATAAATTTATTCCGCTAGATGAGCGGCAACTCACAAGGCAAGCAAACTTCGCGCGATAACTTATGCGTCATCAGTCAGTGAGCCGAGAGTCTTCGGATTTCGGCGGCATATAATCAATCAATCACTCAATCAAGATTGACTCCTGGGGCCTGCCTGGACAAGGCCCTGCAGTTTTCCTGGCAAGATTTCAGAAGTGTTTTACCCTTCCCTCCCCTGAGAGAAAGTGACCGGCCCAGGGTCACCCAGTTCACCTTGTGCCGAAGATGGGACTAGAATCCCAGTCTCTAGCCTGGTGCCTTAACCACTAAACTACCCTGGCTCGGAAGTAAGAGGAAGACCTCCTTCAGACAAATTCTGGATATATATATCCCTGCAGAAATGGTTTCTCGCTGCCTTTGCCTAGGATGCGTCTTCAAACTCCCTCTTGAGCCAACATCCAAAATGTTAACTGCAGGTGTCGCATGCTCACACCAGTAGCATCCAAACGAGATCACCTCTGACCCCAGGAGGAGAAGCGACATGGCAGCAATGTGAGACCTGAGCAGAGAGCTGGCGCCAAAACTCTCATGGACCAACCCCGAGAGGCATTTCGAGGGCAGCCTGGTGCGCATTAGACTTTGGCTGTTGATTTTTGGGAACTGACTCGCAACGCATTCTCCGCATTCTCCGGGCTGGGAATCGCACTTCCCGTTTGAGTGGGTGGAGCCTTGATGAAAAGTGGGCGGAGCTATGTAGGTAGGCAGGATGAGGGTTTCGTAACTTGCTTTCCCTGGATTTGAGGGGGTTTTGGGGAAGATTCAGGATTGCAAACATACTGTGGGGGGTGCAGCTTGCCCACGGCTTTCTAATCTAAGCAAGATTGTTTTGACAATGCTTAAACTTTAATATAAATGCTAACAGGAATTTAAACATGGGAGAAAACCTTTTTAATGATCTAGCCTGCCCCTGCCTGACATTTTCGGAGCTTGCGTGGCATTTAAATAAGGCATCAGGTAATCATCAGCCCAAGTGTTATGACAGTCGGGTTTATTAATCATTAAAATATCCATTTGAGTAGCATAAATGAAACTAATCTGGCCTAATTTCAGGGAAAGTCGACTCTGATTCTGAGCAGCAACTTTTGAAAAATGTCACAAAAGAGGATCTCTGTGAGAGGGAATTATACTACTGTGGCGTGTTTGAGATATTAAATGTAACGGCGTAGAGCTTCCTAATTGCTGGTGCGCGCGCAAGTGTCAAGCAAACCCAAGCCTACGGATTTAGCCGCCACGCTACAGTCGGTGGGAACCATGATTGTGAAACTGCAAATGGGGAGCAACTCTACGGATCATAAGGCGCTTGGAAAGAGATTAAAGAACAACCCCCCTGCTGGTCACCGAGCCGGAAAGGGCTTTCACCGAAAAATCAAACTATGAAGCCCGGCATTCTGCGCCTCGATGTCAAAACAGACAATGGGCGGCCCGTGGCTCCCGACAGCGGCGTTTCTCAAACGTGGCCACTTTAAGATGTGTGCACTTCAGCTCCCAGAATTCCCAGCCAGCATGCTGGAAGTTGAAGTCCACACATCTTCCAAGCGGCCACGTTTGAAAAACGCCGCTGTGGATGACACCGGACTACAATGCCCACCAGCCTAAGTCATCGAACGTGAAGGAGCCTGGAGTTATTGTTCAGCCACGCCGGGAAAGTGGGTTCTGCGTGCCAGTTTGGACAACACAAATCTCAGGTCTGGGCATTGCTTGTTAACAGGATGTGGTTGCCCCTCCGAACAAGAACGGGCTTTTCTGCTCCAGGTGTAAGGCTGTGATAATGTAGGTGCAGCAGTCCTCGACTTATAACCACAGTGGTAGTGTACTCATATCATAGTACTTGTAGTGTACTTATAGCCATACTTGCAGATAACGGGGGTATAGCAGTCCTCGACTTATCACCACAAACCAATATAAAAATTGGTTATGAGTCAAATTGGCTATAACACAAAAGTTTCTGTTTCGAAGCAGGGTGGTTGTCAAGTGAGTTGTGCGAGATTTTTGACAGAGATGTGAAGCAAATCACTGCATTTGTTAAGCAAATAACGAGTCGTTAAGCAAATCCAGCATCCTTTATTGACTTTGCCTGTTGGAGACTGGCTGGGAAGGTTGCAAATGGCAATCACATGACCCCGGGATACCTGCAACCATAATAAAAACATGTCGGTGCCCAAATTTGGATCACATGACTGTGGGGGCGCTGCAACAGTTGTAAGCACTAGGACCTCTTGCAAGTCATTTTTTCCAAGTTGCTAAATGAGGACTACCTCTATAAAACTCAACCAACATGTTTGCAGAAAACAATCCTTTCTAAATGGTCTAATATTGCTTTTAATTGTATTTATTAGAGTTTGATGCAGATTTTATTTTAATGTAAGGCTCCCTGAATCACTTGCTGTGAGACGGGCAGAGTATAAATCTAATAAATAAATAAATGGGCAAATATCAGCTGATAGATGGGATTGATTTTTGTTGTTGTCCAGTCGTGCAGTCGTGTCTGACTCTTCGCGACCCCATGGACTGCATTATGTCAGGCCCCCTTGTCTTGCACTGCCTCCCGGAGTCTTCCTGGGAAAGATTGAAGGGAAGAGAAGGGGATGGCAGAGGATGAGATGGATAAATATCATAGTCATTGTGATGGGCATGGGTTTGGGTGGATACTGGGAGACAGTGCAGGACAGGAAGGCCTGGCATACTGCAGTCCATGGGGTTGCAAAGAATCAGACATGACTGCATGACTGAACAACATTAAAACTTTGCTAAAAACCATGCTGATGGTGGCTTAAGACTTTTGCACAGTACTGTACTTTAAGTACTCATATTTCCCATGTATATTGGAGTATAAGTCCATCTGTGGATAAGCAGAGCTCAGATTTTTAACTAAGACACCATGAATGATAGAGGTCAGATTATTAAAAATCTGAGGTTAGCTTATCTGTGAATATATATAGTAAGACTTGGCTTTGGTGCCAGGCCTGGAGTTGATGTGTTTGTTGGGCCCCTGGTCTGGTTTGATATTGTTGACTTTTTTAGTCTGACTACCCATGATATTGTATGATTTGTATTGCAAGTTGCCCAGAGTCTATAGGAGTGGGCAGCTAATCATAATAATAATAAAGGAAGAACTGGAGGAAATCACAAAATACAAAGACCTGCAAATAGAAGTAAAATGACTGTGGCAAAAGAAAGCAGAGATAGTACCAACAGTGATAGGTGCCTTGGGTGCAATCCCAAAACGTGTAGAGCAGCACTTCAACATCATTGGCACTGACCAAATCACCATCAGTCAATTGCAAAAGGCAGCTTTATTCGGAACAGCTTACATCCTAAGACGATACCTTGAACATCATGAAACAATAACATTATCCCAGGTCCTTGGGAAGGACTCGATAGATGGACCAAAATGCCAAATCCAGTCTAAATATCTGGCTGAGCATGTGACCACCCATAACGATAATAACCAAAACATCTGGAGCATCATTTGAATACCATTGGCATTGATAAAAGCATCCCACACAAAAATCTAAGCAAGTCTAACACTAATAAAATACTAATAAAAATGCAGCCAATGTACTTAGCCAACCAGATTAAGAACAAAATTCTATAGAAATTATGCTTGAATTCACCCAACATGTTGAAAGTTTAAACCCAAGATAACAAAACACATTTTCTGTATTCACCCACATTGAATACACCCAAATAAATATACACTGACTTAAATGGATGGCCTGATTCATATAACCTGCAAAGGCAATGAATGGATTCCCACAATACACTAAGCTACAAACCACCTAATTCCTATGTTAACCTAGTCTAGATGGGATTGGGAAACTCAGCCAATATAAAAAATATATAGCTGGCATTGCTATGCTATGCTATTCCTTTCCTTTCCTTTCCAGAATACATGCAAGAACTACAACATAGGCAGAAGGAGGTTTTAAGTGTGACAATCAGAACAAAGCTAATTTGGCTTGTTTCAGGGTCCCCTACAATTACTTTCAAACAAAGAAGAACAAGATGAGCTGTGAGAAATGGCTTTAGGATAACATGTAATCGGACCCCTCCTTTCACCATTTGTACACACTAAGATCTAGAAAGGGGACTGCTGAAGATAAAATATATCATCAAATATCTTTTTTGATCAGGGTGAAAAAAATCCCAGACAATTTGGATGTAAACCTGTCATGGATATTGCAAGTGACTTGCACTGGAACCTGGAGACAAGATTAACAGCCGGAAATTGCAGGCTCTCCTTCATGAGCTGGAGAGGTCATAGATGGCCTCTGACATAAGATTTTGTTAAAAAAATTAAGTTAGACTGTCTCCCAGAAGGAAGGACAAGAAGAAAGCATCAAGTACTACAGGCAGGTGGTAATTAAGAGCCATTCATTACTAAAAAACCTATGCTGTTCACGAATGATGTCATTCCCATTTTTATGTTCTTTCATGAAGCTGTGACCCTCGTACGTCCTACAAGCTATGAGAAAATGAAGGAACAAGACACCTCTCTTGTATGACTTCATATTGTTTTCCGCAACATGAAAACAGTGCCACAAAAATGAGCAGACCTCAAATAAAGGAGGGTCTAAAATAAAAAAAGAGATGTCCTGAAGTAGAGCTCAACTCCTGGAGTCTACGTCTCTGCAGCTTTCTTAGCAGTCTTGAAGAAAATTAAGGTTGTAAGATCTAGGCTGTAAATATCCAAATAATCAGTAAAGGGTCAACTAGAGTTTATGGGAAGTGTTGTATCAGACTGTCGCCATCTTCAGGCTATTTGGAGTTTTTCAGCTAAATCATGATCTTAAAGGAAGAGAGACACCACTGTTGTCTTCTCAATGTGTTCAGTGCCCACCTTAGCCATGTACAAAGCTGACAGACCAATGCAACTGATAGGCCATACTTCCTTTTAGAGTCAGGCAGATTCTGATCCAAGAACTCTTCTGGCAAGGATAGTCATAGTTTGGAAGGGACCTTGAAAGACTTCTAATCCAACTCCTGCCCACAGTTAGAGTTCCCATCCCATCCCATACAAAGGACTGTTCAACCTTTGCCTGCAAATCTTCAATGGTGGATCCCTATTGAACCAATTGTTCCACTGGTTAACATCTCTCAGGAAATTCTTTTTGTTTTGAGTTTGGATCTCCCTCTGCGAAACCTTTACCTGTTGGCTCTTTTCTTTATTTATTCTCTTCATACTTTAGAGAAAAAGTCTATATCCTCTTTCCTCTTGACATCCCTTCAGTTATTAGAAGTCTGCTAGCAAGTTTTCCCTTAACTTTCTCTTCTTTAGGATAAGCATACTTAGTTCCTTTGTTGCTCTTCTCTGTACTCTTTGCACACCCTCTGAAGCTTACTAATTCTCCTGGCCTCCTATCTTTATCATATGCCTATAATGGTCCTCAACAGTATATTACAGTCACCCTTTGAGATTTATGGCTGTTGAGGATATTTGCCTCAATTCAAGCCAAGCACTCTGACCAACACGGAAATGTCTCATTGCCACACGGACTTTTTCCCATTATCTCCTTGGCTAGGTTCAAAGATTTAGCTAAGCCCAAAGCAAACAAACCACATTTCAGCTGATCCCAATAAATGAAGCCAACTGTTCATCTGAGAACTAAAAACTCCAGTGACAGCACAAGACTGGCCTGCAGTAAAACTGCATTTGTCAAGCTCCCAGGAGAAGATCAAGTAACTAGTCTCTTTAATATTTCATTAGTCGTAAATTTCTAGTGTTCCCCATTCCATTTACCGAAATGTGCAGAGAACCACAATTCAGAGTTGTTGCTATTAATCTTAAAATACATTTCATTTGCATTTTCAGAAAGGTACAAGTTTGAGTCTGCAAAACAGATCTTCTTAAAACCTTTTTTGGAACACAAAAAACCAATATAGAGATCTCAATTGCTCATAATTGCTGGGTAGCTCATCTCAGTGTGATGTAGCAATGAATTGTTGGACCAGGACATTCAAGAGTTACATTCAAGTCCAGTGTCAACTATGGAAGCTATTGGGTGGACTCTTGACCATTCAACCTTTCTCAGTCCAGCTTATTTCACCATGCTTGGTGCTATCCAATGCCTCGTATAGACTTTGAGCTGAAGAAAGCTCTGCAGTCCCAGTTTACAATTTTACAAGCACTAAGCAGCAGCCCTGGCTTACCATTACCATATCATTCAGGAAAATTGTTGATCTCTGACAGCTGCCAGAGAAATGCTGCTGATACTTAGTCCATAAAGGAGGTGCAGTGGTGCAGCGGCTTAATGACACTAGTTGTGTCGACCAGAAATGGCCGGTACTCTGGTGGTTTGAGCTGCAGCACTGCATGACAGGGTGAGCTCCCATCACTTGCCTCCGGTTCCTACTCACCCAGCAGTTCAATAGCACATAAAAATGTGAGTAGATGAATGGGTACCCCTTCGAGGGGAAGCTGGCCAGCAGCGACGGGAGCAACGAGTCAGCACTGGACTTGCCTGTCTTGGGGCGGAGCAGGAGCTGTGGAGGATGCCCCAGATGTGAACATCACCAGCCAGCTGAGGGGGGCAGGGTTTAAAAATGTACACTGTTAAAGTCTTTGGAAGACTTTATAAGCCACCAAGAGTCTTTGTAAGCCACCAAGAGTCTTTGGAAACTGGCGGCATATAAATGTGAAGATAAATAAATCAGCTTGAGCTGTTATTCCTCTCTTGGACTCAAACTATTCTTATCTGCAAAATGGATGTCATGCCATAGTGGAAACGGAACAATGTTTTGGTGTATTAGGCTCCCTTCAAGTAGTTTACTCCATCAAGTTAGTCTACTAGAAAACTTGAGATGTCCTCCTTATCCATAGGAAGTTGGCCACACACATTCCTTCCCTACTGCCTCTCCTCTTGGTAATGTCACTACTGCCCACTCTACCTACACCCCTCAGTCTAAAAATGAAGAATGACTTGGAAAAAGAGACTCAAGTAGGAAATAACTATATTCCTTAGAGAACTGAAGAGTTTTCACACACATAAAAAACCCACCACCACTTTGTGCATCAACCCCAATAGGGAGGACACAAATAATAGTGAGGACGGTGGATTCTTGTTAGGTACAGATCCACTCACATACAGTTTAAAATTAATTACTTTATTCATCTGCCTATTTCACAGGAATCTCCACAGACTGGTAACTTTTTTACTGGGAAATACTAGATATTTCAAGGTATTCAAGGGGTCAGACCTTTCCCTCTTACATTTATATAATGATTCCAGATTAATTTTCCACTTGAAGTTTCCTCCTGCCTTGGATGGCTGTTCTCCAACAATTCTGGAACATCAAAAAAAAACTTTCTAGCAGTAAGAACTGCTCAACTGTGGATCCATTTATCAAAGGAGGTGATAATCTCTCCTTCAACTGATATGTTCAAGAAGAGTCAGGAGAACTATTTCTTCATTTATTTTTACCTGAGCTCCTGTACTGATCAGGCAGCTGGATTTGCTGATAGAAATATCCCTTCCATTCTTGATTTCTATTTAGAGACAAATACTGCATTGGACTAGTTATAGAAAGTAAAGAAGATGACCTTGACAAAGTTATGCAGGAACGATTACATAGGTAAAAGAGGTTAAAGCATTTTTTAAGTTGCGGAACATGCTTAGGAAATGGAAATCCCAAAACATCTTATTGTCCTTGAGCACAACCTATACAGAGGGCAGGAATCAGCAATCCAGGTGGATCATGACAAAGCAGATTATTTATTCAGCAAAAGAGTTACGCAAGGCTGTATATTCTACCTTGTTTATTCAATTAAATGCTGGATATAAATTGAGAGAGTTAGACTGGAAGACGAGTGTGATTTTAAAACTGGAAGAGGAAACATTGATAATCTGCACTGTGCTGATAACAATATTCTGATTTGCAAGCTCTACTAATGAAATTTAAGGACCACTGTGAAAAAGTGGGACAAAAATTAAATATAAAGAAGAACAAACTAGTGAATATACTTAAGTGGTGGATACCTTCTGCCCTTTAAGACTGACTGTCAACAGTAAAGAAACCAGCAGATAGGAAATATGCCACAAATTAACACTTGGCAGGACAGCAGTTAAGGCTTTGGAAAAATGCCTACGATGTGTCTATACCTGCAAAAATCAGAATTACACAGGCAATGGACATTGTAAGGAAGCAAAAATTGGACTCTGAAGAAGCAGAATAGAGAAATATTGATGCATTTCAACAGGTAGGTTAGAGAAAAGTCTTGAGAATACTATGGACAGCCAAGGAAGCAAACAAATGAATCATCACATAAACCAAGCCAGAGTTCTCACTTGACGTACAAATGATCAGGTTCAGTTTTTTGTATTTTGGACATTTTATGCAAAAATGTAGCTCCCTGGGAGACTTAAAAAGTTGAGAAAGGTGTTAGGAAAAATTAGGGACACAATTACAGTGATTGTTGTAATCTGGAAAATTGGAAAATCTGAAGGAACAGGTTGAGAACAAATCATCCTAAAGAAGATATGCTTGTGTGGTTGTCCAGAATCAATGCCAACTTGACAGCACATAATCAACACTCAATCTGGAAGCCATATTCTTAAAGACTGACAACCCTTGGTAAACCTATTTACCATTAACATATACAATCCCCCTTTAAAGCTATCCAAGTTACTAACCATCACCCTAACTTAAGCTACACATGCATCTTCTACCTTTAGACCATGATTTCTGTACCATTCCTGGCTGAGGGACTGGACCTCTCAATCTTGTTTTTCTTTTTCAAAGACAAATGTAATAAAGACACAAGTGAGCATCGGGGAGTTGCTGACAGACACATTAATCTCCCTGTTTTACAGTGACAGTGTATCTATAATGGAATATGTCAATGACCTTGCTCCTTAGGAGGAAAGCTATGGCAAACCTAGACAGCATACTAAAAAGCAGAGAATCATCTTGCTAACAAAGGTCCATATACTCAAGGCTATGGTTTTCCCAGGAGTCATGTATGGCTGTGAGAGTTTGACCATAAGGAAGGCTAAGAGCCAAAGAATTGATGCCTTTGAATTGTGGTGCTGGAGAAGACTCTTAAGAGTCTCTTGGACTACAAGGAGATCAAACCAGTCAGTCCTACAGGAAGTCAACCCTGATTGCTCATTGGAGGGACAGATACTGAAGCTGCAGCTCAAATACTTTGGCCACGTAATGCGCAGGGAGGACTCATTAGAACAGACTGTGATGCTGGGAAGGATTGAAGGGAAGAGGAGGAGGGGACGGCAGAGGATGAGATGGATGGATAGCATCATAGATGTGATGGGGTGGATTTAGGCAAACTCTGGGAGGCAGTGAAAGACAGGAAGGCCTGGCATGCTGTAGTCAATTGGATCATGAAGAGTCAGACACGACTTCGCAATTGAACAACAAATATCTGGGCAACAAAGGGAAAAGATGCTGCCACGGAAACAATCAGATAAGAGAGGCAGGAGCCCCCAAAGCCTTAAGGGTTAGGAAAAGGAACTTAGGAAGGACGCACCCTAATGGATCACGTAATTAAAAGTGGAGGTGGGAAGTTTGTACCTTCAGACTTGCAAGATTCTGTTAATGTTTAAAAAAGTAGAATTAGCTCATCCAGTCACGTTTCCTGTTTGGTTTGCCTGGGAAGGCCAACAGTATGCCAGAGATAAGCATGTCAGCTAAGCTATTTTTTCCCTCTTTTTGTAGCTGAACAATGGCTCTGCTCTGCAGATACAATTGTCTTGCTTCACTGAGAGCAGGTTCATGGCTAATGTGATGGATTAGTCATAAAAATTTAAACTTTCATGTGAGTGCTATTTCTATGCTCCCTTAGCACTTCTTCATGCTAACTTCTTCTAAAAGCAATTCTGTGAGCATTTTTCTTGGGTCCATGTTTGTATGAGTGTTTGCAGTAAACAAATTCCTTGCTAAAGAAGCTGGTACAAAGATAAATCAATGGACAAATTTGACAGGATCCCTTAAAATGCTGATAAACTTTAATCAAGAAGTGATATACTAATAGTGAAGTCCTATGCAAACTTATACAGGAATAAATAACTACCCCAGATAGACCCGGTGCGTAACTTGGGGGTTCTCCTGGACTCACAACTCCTACTTGAGGAGCAGGTAGTGAGTGTGGCCAGGAGAGCCTTTGCACAGCTCCGTGTTGTGCGCCAGTTACGCCCTTTCCTGGACCAGGAGTCCCTGCACTTGGTCACTCATGCCCTCGTCATCTCAAT
>JANHZU010008857.1:296205-308232 GCA_032468055.1 Acrochordus granulatus | reverse complement strand
AATTCCTTCTGATGTGAGAGGCTCCTCTTCTGGTGTCCTATCTTTTAGCCTTTTGTTGCTGTCCATGGGGTTTTCTTAGCAGGGATACTGGAGTGGGTTGCCATTTCCTTCTCCAGTGGAGTCAAATCAAATCTTAAAAGCATCCAAATTTTTCAAAACATAAAATAACCTCAGATGATGACCAGCTGTTAACCACCAGCTCTGTGATTAAGAAGTACTCATCAGAAGTTGGAAACATGCTAGATAGTATGTGGTACAGTAGATTTTGTGAAATTGTCAAAAATTATGCTTTGTTCATGTTAATGTGAGCTTCAAGCATCTGCTTTCATGTTTTGTAGTCATTTAAAATGTAATATTCTCGAGGTTTAAATGTTACTCAAAGACTCTCCCAAAGCATTCTTTAAGCAGTATTTAATTTGCTATTTTTACTTTATTTTATTTTAATTCACATTTGTCTTTTCTTGCTGTATATTTCTTGGTCTGTGAAATAAATGGCAGATCTTTGTAGGGCCAGATGAGCACTTTCTGATGAAAAGAGGAAATAACCACGATTATATAGGGGAATATTGTACATTGGGGAAATCGTCTGTAAGCAGCATGCAACATCCAAGGGGTGAAAATCAGCTCAAACCAGGCCTGAGATTCAACAAATCGTGGTCAAAATGCAAGTAAAATGAAAGAAAATGAATTGGCTGTCAATGACTTGTTAGGCAAGCAAAATCTAAAAGTCAGTAGAATCAAAGAAAGACTGGTAATCATGCAGTAAGCTTAGCAACCATGTTAGATTGGCTATGCCTTCTATTTCAGGACAGTCCTCAGTTTGACAGTATTTTTTGTTTGAAGGCTATATGAATGCAGAGAGATGAGCTGCACAATTTATGATTTTCTGTAGTCAGTGACACAAGCCATTCTGATTAAAGGAGAAAGATGGGCAATGAGTTTGAAACCTGAAGGTGCAATCCAGTGCTTAAGTCATACCAAGTTAATAGTGAATGGTTTCTGATTATGTCTTTCCAGGAATTTGCTGATTCCTTGTACCAAATAATTACAGAGAAGTTTCACGAGGTAACGGATAACTTTGCTGCCCTCCATGCATGTCACAAATCCCTTGCAGGAATTGTAATGACCAGAGGTAAGCTTCAATTTTTCTTGCTTTTTGCTTAGCCTATGGTTTTATTTGTTAAAAAAAAAGCCCTCCATTGTTTACACTAGTTACTTGAATAAGTGTGATATCTATATGTGCACTAGGGATTCTATTTTATTTGTACTTAGTGATTAAAAGAGAATGTGATAGTGGCAGCTGTTCTGAAATTTAGCACATCTATAGCTAGAATATAGCAGTGGTCTAAGTCTCCAGTAAGGTATGAAGCTTTTATCTTGAAAAGAACTTTCCCAGGCTGCTCTGAGCCTCTCATAGTACAGCAGGAAAGTGAGATAATGAGCTTTAAATAAATATATAAGCACTTCATCCTTTTTACTATGTTATGATAAAGCTAAACCCCCATTTCAGAGGAATGATGAGATGTAAATATCCTCCTCTTCCAGTTGTCAAAGCAGCCACATCTTGTGCAGCACTTATGCAGCTGATTCAAAAGCTGTTTGCCTGTTCATGTACATATAACTCCATGACTGGAACTGCTAGTGAAGTAAAGAAGCCACATGTGCACATGTGGACACTGTAGGAGTGGCCTTCAAAGCATCCACACAGACCTTGCATAAACTGTGGCTATTCTAATGATTCAAAGAGTGAGTTTTCTGCATGCTAGTACATGTTTTATACTTTTTGCTTTGTAAAATAATTCAAAATACTTTTCCTCAGTGCACAAAATAGTCAGGATAAGGCAGCCACACAGAGGATGGTAGAGAAAGTTCTCCAAGTTTCTGTTAATTTGAAAGGCTGCATGCAATGCTTAATTTGGAAAATTGCCACTTTATTCATAGCCACTTTGGGGTTAATTAGTTAATACACTGGGGAAAAAACTTAATCAGTTCTCTCCCCATTTAAATCATTTCATCCTACCTATGGGCCCATGGCTGTAAGTGTTTTAGTTTTTAAATTATCAGTCCTATACTCTTCTATAAAGTTCTTGCTCTTCTTAGACTATGGAAGAATGAATACATAAAATAAATGCATAGGCCCTTACAGAAGGATTATATTCTAGTGTTCATAAATTAGCAGAGTCAAAGAATCAGAATTGGAAGAAATGTTAGAAGTCATAGTCCAACTCTTTGCTCAGCATAGAATTCATTACAGCATCTCTAATAGGTGACAATCCAGCTTCATTTGAACTTCTCCTGTCAAGAAGACCTCACCACTTCTTGTGACAGCCTGTTCCTTTGGCTGATAGCTTATACAAAAAGGAAATTCTTCCTGATGTCTACCCTAAATAATCATCCTAGTAATTTTAACCTATTGATTCCAAGCCTAATTTCTGCAACAATAGAGAATAAATCCACACTCTCTTCCCTCCAAAGTCCTTAATTCTTAAGTCTCTGTGTGTATTCATATTCATTCATACAGAGAGATCATCTTATCTTACTCTTCATCAAACTGTTATTCCTATACAGTGGAACCTCGGATTGCAAGACTGATCCGTTCCGGGAGAACACTCTTAGTCCGAAATGCTCTTAAACTGAAACAAGGCTTCCCATGGGAAACAATGGAAAGTCGGAGGATCCATTCCATGCCCTCAAAAATATTCACAAAAAAATCATTTTCAACGGAATTTAATGTAAAAATGATTGTCCCTAACATCTGAAACAAGTAACAACGATTAACACATAATATAAAGCAGAAATAGAACAAACTAACCAGCACTTATGGATCTGCTTTAAGACAGGCTCTGGCCTTGACTGCTGCTAAGCCGGCTGTTGCCCAGCATCCCCTGCTGGATCGGAGGCCTTTTCCCTTTTCCCTCAGCAACATCTTTCCAGGGGTCTTTCCTGGGCAGTTTGGAAATGCTTCTTGTCTTAACCTACCTCCATGGTATGAGGGGAGAAGAGCTGGGCAGCAGGGGACAGGCTGGATGGTGCTGGGCAGCAAGGGTTTGTGTATTTTTGTGTGTGCTCACGAGGGTTTGTGTGTTTTTGTGTCTGTGCGCGTGTGTGTGCATGCTTTGAGAATAGTCCCAGCTGATGTGAGAGAGGCAAGAGGGAGAAGGGGGAGGGGACTGCCTGAGGGAGAATCTGGAGTCTGAAGTCTTGGGAGTTCCTTCTTTTGAACGCCTTTCACTTAATTTTATGCTGTTTACACAGCAAGAGAGGAGAACCTTCAGTTCCATTGTGAGATTTACCACACGAGCTCATGGCGCAGTGCTCGTCTTGAAAGTCACCACTTGTCAACCAAAATAAATTTTATTAAAAATGTTTGCTCATCTTGAGAAAATCTCGTGTACCAAGGTGCTCACAATCCAAGGTTCCACTGTAATTATTTAATTTATACTTCATGCTGAGAAAATATTACCTCATAGGAGTTAAATTCTGATGCATAAAGTTCCTGGTAATAATAATTGATCCTTCCCATACATATATTTTATTGAATGCCATATTGGTAGGGATATTAGCTTAACATCTATACTAGTTGCAAACAGAAATATATTTTTTAATGTATTAGCCAACAAAGACTATCATTGGGATCATGCTACAGCATAGCAGTAAGGAGTATCTGCAGAGGAAATAAGTTAGGATGATAGCCATGATAGCCATGATAGTGAGATCAGAGCTTCACCTGTTTTTATGTGCAACTAATATTGTTACATCACACTACTGTGATTGTCATTTTGACTTTTTTTTTACCATATCCTGTGACACCCCTGATAAAACTCTGAATCTAATTTCCTATCTTTTATTATGGCTTTTCAACACTTTAAGAACATAATTTTTCATTATGCCCCAGAATTACATAGATAAAATATAGGACTGTGATCTGATACCAGCTGATGTTTTTGTCTCTCCTATATAAAGTTTGATTTCAGCTCAGAATGGAGTACAAAGCCTTGAATTAGTTTATTAAATGTAGATTGTAACTTCATATGCATATGTTTAGCATTTGACAGACAATTTTTCAGAGAAAGCAGGAGGTATCCAATGCATATTCAGAGGGACTTGCTAAATTGTCTGGAACAAACTGACATTATGCTGTAGAGTTAGGCGATGCAATATGTTAACTGCTTGGGGCTCCAACAAGATCACTCGGCAGAAGTGAACCATAAGATCCTCTTCCTCAACATGATAGTCCTTAGGTACTTACCAGATAGCAGAATTCTGTGCAGGAATGCAGTGAAAACTAGCTGAGTTATTTTGACCCATTTCTTAGTTAAGAGGAGCCAGTTTTAAACGATCATTCTAGGGTATGAAATCACAGAATAGTAAGAAACTTCATGAAGCATCTAGGCAAATTCTGAGGTCTTAGCCAAGGAAGGCTCTTCTGGGGAAAATGATAGGTCAACAATTCTGCTGCTATAATATATCAACACAGGAAAAAAGTCAGAATCAGTCCTCACTAGAAGGGATGTCCTCTGTCCTCTGTTCTGATCAAATTTCATCTGAAAATCAACAGTACTGTCAGCTATTGGAAGATGAAGAGGTGTCAAAGTTTCAGTTATAGGAATGGAAAATATGCTCATGAACAGTTGAATTCATTCTGGTGAGTTTACAGCCAAAACAGCTTAATGTTTCCAGCAGAGAGTAACTCATTCATTTATTCTTGCTGCGACTTTCAGTGGTTTGTACAACAAAACTGTAGGCTTTAGTATGAAATTCTACTTGAATTGCAATTTCTACTACAGCTGAAAATTGTTTTAAACTTGTTAGAACAAGCTATTCTTAGATGTTGAACTTTGGCTGACTGAATTATTTAATCCCATGATTCTTTGTGCCTGGATCGAATTCTGAAACTTTGTGTAAACCTTTGACTAATTTTGCTTTGGCTCATGTTTGATTTGCTGGTTATATTTTGATGTACCTCCCTAGCCACAAGCATCCCTTTTGGGAATATGGTTTTGCCAGCTGAATATTTATTTATCAAATTTCTATACTTCCTATTACACTTATGTGATTTTTGGCAGTTGACTAATTAAACAATGAAATCATATACAGTGGAACCTCCGATTGTAAACATAATCCATTCCAGAAGAATGCTCTTAATCTGAATTGCTCTTAAACGGAAGTGAGGTTTCCCATCAGAAACAATGTAAAGTCAGATGATCCATTCCACACCTCCAAAAATATTCATTAAAAATCACTTTCAACAGAATTTTATGTAGAAATGATTGTCCCTAATATCTGAAACAAGTAACAATGATTAACATACAATATAAAGTAAAAATAAAACAAATTAACCAGCACCTATGGATCCACTCTGAGACAGATTCTGGCCATCAGCTGCTGCTTGACCAGTGCTATCTGGGCGGATTGGATCAGGAGGATCCACTGCCGCCGCCGCTCAAAGGCAAAATGGCCTTTTCCTTTTCTCTTGGCAATGCCTTTCCCAGGTGGTTGGAAATGTTTCTTATCATAACCTGCCTCCATGCTATGAGAGGGGAGAAGAGATGGACAGGATGAGCTGAATGGTATAGTGCTAGGAGGGCTGTGTGTATAAGAGTGACAGGGAAGAGGGAGGGTCAATATTCCTACTCTTTGAGAAGAGTCCAAGCTGGTGTGAGGGAGACGAGAGGGAGGAGAGGAGGGGGAGGGAGATTGCTTGGCAGGAGAATCTGGAATCTGAATCTCAGGAGTTCTTTCTCTTGAATGACTTTCACTTAATTTACACTATTGGCACAGCAAGAGAGAAGAACCATCAGCTCCATTGTGAGAATTCCTGTGTGAGCTCATCATGCAGTGCTCGTCTTGCAAGTTTTCACTTGTTAACCAAATTAAATTTTATTAAAAAAATTTGCTCATCTTGCGAAAACCTTGTGAATCAAGGTGCTTGCAATCGGAGGTTCCACTGTAAAACCATAGTTAAAAACAAAACTTAAAAATGTTGATTTTGGTTCTTTCATTTGTGAACCTTGACCTGGGATAGGATAGTACAGTATTTATACTCTTGGGAACCATCTTATTATCCACATATCAAGATAGGACATTCCCATAAGTAGACCCCCAAGTGATAAAAAATCTGTACCAAAGATGAGTTGAAAGTGTATTCCTGCATACAGGAAAGGGAAATTGATTCCTCCATCCATACATCATTCATCACTCCAGAAATTTGCATGACCCTCACATGCAGGACTTGCAAAAGTAAGAGAGATAAAAATGGAATGAAATACCACAGAAAAAAGGAAGTATTACACAGAACTTTGATTCCATCCATATCAGAACAAGTTCATTCCATTCCTAATTATGGGTCCAATTTAAAATTTAAAATAAAATTTAATTTTATGTATTTTTTTCTTTTGGGTCAATTGCATTTTAGAAGTTAATTATTAGAAAAATAAATTTAAAATTTGAATGCTTGAATTTTTAGTACCACGTTTCCTCTTAACTGGCAATAATTGGACAGAATAAAGAATTGCAGTCATTCATTCTGTGGCCCATCGTATTATCTTCTAATAATAAGGGAAAAAACCTTCCATACCTAACATGGGTGAAAGGTGAAAGGTGTTTAAGTCCTGTTTTTCCTCTTTAAATGTCATGCATCTGGACAAAGATAAAATGTTTCTTATCTTCATTTCAAATGCCTAATCTAAGAAGTTTAATCTTTTGAGGAGAAAGCAAGAATGCCTACAGAAGAGTGATATATACTGATTTCTTTTCTCCTCATCAGATTTCATTTTTCTCTCACATGTTCTCTCTCTTTTTATGAACCTGACAATCACTTTGATCTTAAAAGCAAGAAAGGATGCCTTTCTATTATCTTATAAGAAATAAAGATGAAGTGGACGAAAGGGGCTCTAAACAGTAATTTCATGCTGTGATAAAAGTTGGAAAATTAGAGTCCATATTGCTTGAAATGGATCTTAATGATCACTAAGTGGGGTAGCTGGAGAAAAGTAAAAGTTGACAGTCTGTCTCCATGGATCCTTCTAGTCATTTTAAGATTCAGAATGCCTGACACCTAAAAGGAATAAGGAATATTAATGGACAATCTGCTTTTGCCCTTATTTGTAACCTGGTAGAATATGTTTATAGAATAATGCAATTATCTGTTGGTTGAAGGATCCAAATAAGATGCCTTTCCAATGAAACCAATTACACAGTTGGACTTCCTTCACTAGTTGTGTGTGAGAGGAGACTGGATAGGTATCTTTCAAGAATGCTTTAATTTGGACTCTTGCACTAAGCACTGAATGGGGTCAACCAGTTCAGTTTTATAGTTCTTTGAACCATCATGAAATCAGCAAAATTAAACATTAATTTTTGTGCAGAACTCTTGAATTTAAACCTCATTGATTAAGGCGTAAGCTAAACAGAAAGGTTTAGAAATTTGGTTTCTGTGTAGAAACTAACAGTGTTGGTTCCTCATTTGTCTAAATTCATGACTAATTCAGTAAGAAAGGAAATTCCTTAATTACGTTTTTTAAAACAAACATAAAATTATATTCAGTGTAATTTTAAATATTTAATATAAACAGCCTATTAAAATTACATATTTTATTCATTACTTTATTTGAGACGTTAAGTGCAAATCTTCAGTTTGCTCTAACTTGTGAAATAATATTAAGCTGCGCAGTCTTGACTCTCGTTCGCCATCTTTCCACAAAATAATAAGGTGATCAGCAGAGCATGTTGCTAGGCCATGCTCACCAAAATAAAGGAACATCTGCAATAAAAAAAATCAGAATAATGCGTTCAACTATCAGATGTCAAAAACTTTCCTAATAATCAAAATAAGTACTTTCTCAAAATAATAAATGTTCAATATAACATTAATGGAAAACTTTCAAGATTCATCTTTAGGACTTCAAAGCAAACTAACAGTGATAAAAAAATAGAACAGCTATAAATAATGAAATGGTAATTGATTCCAAAAGTGATCATAAAGGTCAAGATCTAAAAAGTGAGTTGAGATACATTGAAAGGCTTGATCACATGAATAAGGTTTTTGGCTTCTGTACAAGAAAACATCTCCATATCACAACAGGCCTTCACATTTTTTATGAAATAAATCCAGAATGTCATATGAAACTAGTTGCCAATTTATCAAAATGCAGCCAAATTACAATGATATATCCACATGTTTATGTGAAAAGGACAATGATATATACTTATTATATCTATAGTATATAAATGCTATGTAAATAGTATTGTTTAGAATTATTAATCTGTTTTAATTTTGATTAAATCTATTCAGTTTTTACTTTAAATATTCTGAGTCTACATGATAAAAACTTCATTTAACAATACTATGGTAGCTAATAAAATGCAACAAAGGGTAATAGTTTAGTGTCTGAGAATTCTGTACAAGCAGAATATCAAATGAATAAACATATAGCAAAATTCAGTACAATTCTAGATATAGAAAGATGGCTGAAGATGGATTGGTATCAATTGCACAAAGTGAAACTGTGGACATAAATTGGTGATTTTTATTAGAATGATACATATCCAGTAAAATAAAATAAATTATCCGGAGTCCATTTTTAAAGAGTCAGTTCATAATGTAAGTCTACCTGAGTCATTTGCTGTGAAACGATCAGTGTATAAATCTAATAAATAAACAAAAATAAATAAATCTTTATATATATATAGACAGAGATGACTGTGCAAAGCATATTATATGTTTCACCATGTGCGATCATCACAGTTTTTAGGGAACCTCTTTAAACATGATCTTGGAAAAACAAATATGTGATTTCTTACACAGCCGATCAAACATTTGCTGCATTTTTTTCCTAAGCTAATGCAGGAATAGGATCACATATAAAATGATCCTAGGAAGACAAAAAATACCCAAGGATGAGGCTCCAAAGCTAAGGTAATAGTTGTTTTAAAGAGTTCTTAAAAAGTAGCTGCCATAGTTACAAAAGCAACTTCTTATTTGCTATTCTAGATCCAACCAACCTCCACAGCTGCAGAGTGTCCAATCAGATCCCCGATAAGGTTGAGGGAAAAAATAGTAGAACTCTCCGGTGCCTTTTTAGCTGTGTGATTTGCTTGTTTGCTTGTCCTACCAAATCCCCAGATACTAAAAAAACCTGGAATATAAAAATACTATTAAAAAACAGCAGTTGTATGTCTAGCCACAAAACTCTGGAAACACTGTTCTGTTCTGCTCACATCCAAAACCTGGTAATCGTAAACTTTGCTGACTTAGCATTTCTTTTATTTGCATCCATTCTTGCTATTGCCTATGCATACAGAATAAGTTGTCAGTCACAGTGACTGGAGACTAAATTTCACTTCAAAATATGCTATTTTGTAATCATCATATTATATGTAAGAACAAAAATGTCTAACTCAGGTCACAGTCTGGAATAAGCATATTCAATATTACAATTTATCACAGACAATATATCCAATATTGAATAAGGTAAGTTATAAATAATACTACCTAATCACATTAAATATACATTCTTGAGCCATAAAATATTCAGCCACAATAAATGGATAAAAATGTAATTGTGTCCTTGGTTCAACAGCTACTGCCAGAGCTTTCTGAAGAGTCATGCTGTTAGTTCCAGGAAACACTATGGGATATTTATATCTGCCTGATTTGGTTTTTGATAAAGGCCAGATTAATTTTCATTGACTGCAGTGGCAAATTATTTGTGCAAAAGGTATCTCCCTCAAAGTTACATTTCAGCAGGTGAGAGAAAACCTAATCTAGCTTCTGTTAAAACAACCTGGTATTTGCTATTTCTGAGATATCTAAATAAGGAACCAATTGAAAAACATAAGTAATGCATAAGTTTCATAGCAAGTGAGATAATTGATATTAGCTCCTCCACAAATGCCCCATAATCTATGTAGTTGGAAGTGAGGCAGATTTATGGTATCTCTGGAACAAAGAATCCAGGACCACACTAATGTGGGATATTTTTGAAGCTAAAGCTTGAATCAAAGAGCTAGTGAAGCCATTGCTTGAAAGTTACAGTACTAATTTGAACTGGCACTTTTAAACACATAAATTTTGACTACTTTTATTTTGGCTTCCAGGAAGGCTCTCAAGAAAAAGTTGTAATACAGCTTGGGCCATTTAACAGGGTCCTTAAAATTTTACTTGAAAATGACTTACATATTTGAAATATATCTTTAACATTAAAAACCTAAATAATATTCAAAATAAACTTCCCTCTCTGTATAAGCTTTCTATTATACAAGACACTAATGAAAAGACCATGGTATCAAGTGGTAAAATAAGTACTCCTATGATGTGTTTTGTTATATTGGCTCTAGAAATATCATTGAATGCAGTTCTTAAACTGAAAAGTATTGCTCCCTTTAGAGTGCCTGTGTACTTTTCTGCTAAAGGCAAATATTGTATATACTTTTTACTTTTTTCCTAATATGGAAACAAAACATTGGCTAAATTCAAATTAAAAAGGATCTTCTTGCTTCCTAAATTTTTGCATATGCTAATAATGATAATATTTTGACTATTATGCATACTATTCTAAATGGGATAATCTATGGCTAATCACACTAAATTTTTATGCAATTAATCCTATTTTTGTACACAGACCTGAAGGAACAGGTTCAGCTGTAAAATGTTGTTTTTCATATAATTCCCACATACGAACACTACCATCTTCTGAACATGATATTAATTTCCTATAAGAATAAATCAAATAGTTATGAAGAAGCATATTTGCATAATTGCACAAAATCAGTTGCTACCAATTTTTAAGAATTAGCATTATCACTAGAATTGCTTTTGATTTACTTATACTGTTTCATCAGCAACTCTAGGCATCTTATATACATAAACTTTTTAAAAATCCACATAAAATTAAACCCACAAGTGGTTTAACTACAAATGGAACAATCCAATATAAACTAGAATGAAGGGGGGAAAACATGCCTATGGAATACTGTCAGGTTTTGCTTGTCCTGTGTGGAGCTATGCTGTCTCAAAGGATAAAATCTAAGGATTCTCATGGATCCAAGGGTTTTGGGGTTTTTTTTTGCTAATGCTTTAAAAACAATCTTAAATTTAAAAAGAGGTACCTTGGACTAAAGATTAGGTTGCCTGCACAGACTATGATAGAATATAAAGAAAGTTTGAAAGAGAAAAAGCATAAGAATTAAGGATGTCCTTAGTCATCTTTCTGAATGTTAACGATATTTATAAAATATGTAACATAAATTACACCTGTTGGGAATTTTTGTAATGTGCAAAACAGTGGAATCATGAGCAGTCTTCTGGAAGGCAATCACACGTTTCATCTGAAGATTATATACATATATGCCCTTGCCAACAGCAGCAAACATACACTAGAAAATATAATGAGTAAAACATCTTTACAAAAGATACATATACATACATAAAAGTTTCTAATTATTTCTAATTACATCAAATACATAAGAAGGGAAGAACTATGCACTATCCTGGTTTATAATTTTCACTGTATTTATTAAAATATGTTTATATCAGCCTTCAGTTGATATTAATAGTATAATCTAACCATTAATGGAGGGACATGGTGGTGCGAGTGGTTAAGCTGGGCTTGTTGCCTACAAGGTTGGCAGCCCGAATTCAAGACTCAAGCACTGCTGTGCAACAGGGTAAGCTCCCATTGTCTGCCCCAGCTCCTGCCAACTTAGCAGGTTGAAAGCATGTAAAAATGCAAGTCAATAAATAGGTACCACCTTTGGTGGGAAGGTAACAGTGTCTGTGCATCTTGGCATATAGTCATGATGGCCACATGACTACAGAAGCATCTTCAGATGAATGCTGGCTCTTCAGCTAGGAAATGGAGGTAAGCACTCCCCCCTAGAGTTGGCCACAACTGCTGAGGAAACTTACCTTCTTTTCTTACCATTAATGACATCTAACATAAAACATGAAAATACTTTTTTCAGGTATGACAATTTGTTGCACAGTCAGCCAGATGTTTAGACTGGATTTGGCATTTTTGTCCACCT
>JANHZU010008857.1:232103-245020 GCA_032468055.1 Acrochordus granulatus | reverse complement strand
AACCTCTGGCAGAGCTCTCATCTTCTTCAGAGCACACAAGCCCCCCAACCATAGCAAGGTGGTGCCTCACTGGGGGGTTAATGCTTCTAAAAGCATCTAAGCCAATGGCTGTTCCCCTATTGTGCATCACTAAGACAGAGTCTGCTAATTATAAAACCCATGCCTTTTTTGTTACATACTGCTCAATATATCTTTGTAAGTCTGAATATTGCACGAAATATGTATGAAGTAATTGTGGTAGTTTTTAGTAAAATTTCTTTTTCACCTTTACTACATCCATTTTAGAGAAATAAAAAGCAGATAATACCTTTGTTAGGTTATCAACATTCTGAAGGAGTAAAAATTCATTCACTGGAATCTGTATTTAGCAGACTATGTGTATGTGGGTAGAATCAAGAATATTATAGGATGTGGAGTCAGATTTATACCTGAATAAACAGGTAAGGTTTCCTAAGGAGCAACAGAACACCTCTGTTTCTAAAGGGACTATCCTCATGCTTGGGCAAAGGATGAAAGAAAGGAAATCCTCTTTTTCCTTTCAGAAGCAGGTTTGACATTTCCTTGCCATCAGGAGAAAGCAGGCAGTGATAAAGAAACGAAGAAGCCTATTGGCTTGTGTCTCTGTTTTGATTCCTTTGACAAGATATCCCATATCCCCTCGTTCAATCCCTGTGTTTCAGAAAGTGTGAAAAAGTCTTGAAAGGAACATTCTCAGGAAAGTGCCAGCTAACTCGTTCGACTGAATATTTGCTGTCATACTGGATTCTCCAGACTCCATGATTTTCCTGACATTTTAAATTCTCACTCTTAGTTTGGTTGCACTGTGTCCTAGGCAGCTCAGGAACAAGATCATTGGTTTAATCAGACAAAACAAGAAGTTAATAAAACAAAAGCAATCATCTTCTCCAATCCTAGACAAACAGGGGCTGGAAGTGATCACTGAATTACAAATGTGTGTTTTAAAAGTTAAAGGCTGTTTCTGGCAAGCACCTCAGTTGCAGGTTATTTCATAAAATTCTTCTGCTCAGCAGTGCAGCCTCTCCATTCTGCACTTTGAATAAATCCCTGGTGTTCAGTTATTGCTCTCTCTTATAGCATCTATTATCAGTATCATGTGGAAGAGAGTTTTTTACTCATGCTTTCTTGAAGCATTATCTTTCCTCTGTCCCAGACATTCGCTCATTTAAATCTTTTCTCCAAAAGTCAGCCTGCTTTGTTTCTTTTCAGTGTTGACATGGAGTCTTGAGCATTTGTATATTTTACAAAGCTGGTTTAGCAAAACACAACCAAAAGAATAGACAAGTACTGTATATATATAAAATCACAATAAAATTATTATTTTTAATTCAAAAAAGTCAACATGTTTACATGATCAAAGTCCCACCTCTTTTTAAAAAAAGGGAAGAAGGGCTTCAATAGCATAGGTACCATCTTGATTTTTTTGACCCTCACAGATATTCCTGACCTGATTGTGCAAAGTGAAACCAAATCAGAACATCAGACATTCTGCACCAAGTTCACATTGATCCTTGCTGTTATCATAGGTTTTCTCTATGAGCTCAATTTGCTTAAAGAATTAGATTACAGCTTTTGAAATTCAGTATCAGTCTTATCCCAAATCATAAAAGTAAGGATATGACTTTGGTAAGAAAGAAACCAATTACTGAATTCTAATAAATGGTCAAGAAAGCTACAATACCAATGCTTATTTTTTAGTATGTGCCATACACAAGGTTTTCTCAAATAAAGAGACCAATTTAATAGCAGGAATATGTCTTCCCAGGAAAATTGTTTTTGTAAGAGAAGGAGGAGAAACTGAAAGTGACTTGCCTATGGCAGCAAGAATATGACTTCCTGATACCAGGAAGAAGGAGGGAGAATGTTTCAATAGAGGGCATCCACATACACAGCAATTTTCCCTGTGCATGAGTAAGTTATTTGGATGTAGACCAAAGTGAGGAGGATCAAAAATAACAAGATGGTGTTCAAAAGTATACAATCAAATTTTTGTCTGTTTCTCACATGTGTTCCACCGTGATACAGTATATATAAACAAGAAGTGAGACTTGTGGTCTTGACTTCCATGAACTTCATTCACCTGCAGACACTACTACAAACATTAATCTTGAAAATCTATTTCTGCTTGTCTACGAAATAATTCAAATTCTTGTTTAGCCCAGTGTTGGAAACCCAGCATTAATATCAGAAACTTCACAGAACAACAAAAAGGAAAGAGGGAAAGGGAATTCTAGTCCTTCCCCACACCTTCAAGATATTTGGACAGATGATTGGGTTTTAAATAAAGCATCAAATTTCAGATGAAGTAAAGCTTTACTTCTATGAAGATGAATTTAGGAATGCTATGATTTTTTTAAAAAAAACAAGCCTTTGCTGATTGTTATTAAAAACATATTGGATTATTCATACCACTGTACATAGCAGACTTTTTTTATTTTGCTTTGTTCTCCCAAATATCAAATGTGGCCTTCAAAATACTTTGGTTCCTTCCAAATGAGCAAAATGGGACTATTTAGAAGAATGGAGAATCCATTTGGAAGGAACTAATGTATTCCATTGACCATTCTTTATCATGGGGTTTTACAATGTTTCCAAAAAAAAATCTGTCCAAAAGAGGAATGTACATTAACTGGTAGAATTTGCTCTGGGCTTTCTTCCAAATGATGTACAGTATTGGTTGGTTGGGCTTTTCAAAATTGTGAAGATGATATCTGGCATTCTCTGTGCAATGAGACCCTGATTATCAAATATTTCTTTCCTAAATACTGTTACATATAAAGTTCACAATTTCTTTGTAGCTTAAGAGATGCAGATGAAATGGTGATACAAAGCTACAGAAGAGACTGATACTTCTCATTGTTGACATCTGATTTTCCTCCCTTTCTTCTCTTCCCCCTGCAGCTGAGCACACCACTATCAAGCCATGGAGATGTGCCATCAGTGTACAGTGAGGCCAAGCTAGTGGCACACGTCTATCAGTCTGCCAAACAGCAGCTGTTCAGAGCATTTCAGAAGGCAGGCCTGGGCACTTGGGTGAAAAAGCCCCCAGAGCAAGATCAGTTTCTACTCATGGTGTGAATCATTTGGAATCAAACCATTTGATTTGTGAATCATCCTGGTTACATGACCCCATTGAAAGGACTGGAGAGAAGAGCAAATACTCTACAGGAGCCAAGAGAGATGCTATCTGAGACCCCATTCAACCTAAATCAGAACTCTGTACCAGAAAAATGTATTAGATATAAGATATACTCTGATGAATGCACTGAACCTGACTTTAGGAAACTGCTTTTACATACCCTTCCCTTCTCAAGGATGTACAAGCCCAGATTACAAAAACGACTTTCACTGTTTGTTCCTTGTTTGTAGCACATTGCTGTAATTATCCAAGCAGCACCTGTATTTCAGGCAACAGCAGGTTGCAAGTTGCGTCTGGCTGAAAAACAAACAAAATCATCAGCCCTCTGGTGTTCCCCTTCACCATTAGTGCAATAATTATCATTGGAGGATGAGAGATTTTTTAGGTAGCAAACACATGTTGAAATTATCATACAATGAAACATGGAAAGATGTGCATCTCTATGTCTCTGGATGTTAGAGAGAGGGAGGAGTGGGATTTCAGAGGCACCCAGAGATTTAGAAAAGCTGTTCAATACTTCAAAATCATGAGAATAGACAAGCAAGCTGTTGCCTAAAGTCTAGGTTAAAGGTTTCTGGGGGTTCACTGCAAGGGACACAATATCTCAGAAAGTAGGAAGAAAAATCTTGCATGCTGTATCTCACATTTAAGAAAAAATGATTCCAGAACTGCTGATGGCACATCACGACTATCATGATCCTATTCTTGACATACAAAGAGCCTGTCATGCAGCTGTTGCACCAAGCCAATGTACAATACGTGATAATCATCATCTCCAGGTGACCTTTGGGTGGTCTCCAGTCAGGCCTGTTGGACACAGCAACAGAGAATCCTGCTGTCTCACTCAAAGATAATCCAATGGATCCATCTTCTTCTGGGTTCCAGTGCATGGGAAGCAACTGCAGTTCTGAGAAGGAAGATAGTGAGTGCTAGTTTCTGTAAATTAAAAAAAAAGCATTTAAAAGGCAGAAGACAACTTTGCAAAAAAAGAGTTGAGAGGCAGAAGATTAGTGGCTTAGGCTGGAGTATGGCAGGAAAGGGAGGAAAGGCAGTGATCTGAAAATTCAGAGTGAAAGTAACAGGAGGAAGCAGCTTGAGAAGAAAAGGGTTGTAAAATACCAGCAGGGTCAGAGAGCTGGAGAAATGGGAGGACTAACAGGAATTTTGTAGAGATCACATCTGATTGCATCACATCCTGCACCAGATAGCTTGCTGGGCTGCGTGCCTCTCAGAAATCATATTTTTGGTACTGGTTATAAGAGGCACAGATTTGTTCATTGTGGCAAGAGATGGCCTGGCCTGCACATCATGGGGATCTCCCAGATGCAGATACCTTGTTAAAGTCAAGCTGCATTATATTTCATTTATCGGCTTGCATCTCCTATGCAGAATGGAAAATATATTAGACTCTTTAACTCAGTGGAACTGTTACAACACACCCCTTTAGACTTAGCACAATCTTTAGATCTTCTGAGATCCTTACTACAATCTGGTCTAGGACCAGCCAGTTCAAACATCTGAAATTGCAGGAACTGAAGAAGAAAAACTGTATTGTGCAAATGCCAATGGAAAGCCATTCACTTGTATGTTTAAAATATTCCAATATCAAATAGTGTGAATTGGGTTGTTTTTCTGAGGCAGTAACAAGCATACATTAATATTAGTAGAATCCTAAATAGGATGCTAACTCTTTTCCTACGCTGCTTGCTCATATTCTCTCACCTGTCAAGTATGATGTGAAAGATCTCTTATTTATTCTGTAATTTATTTGCAACACAGAAATGGACCAGAACGCAAAGGGTCAGTCTCCCATTTCATGTTTGTCTACAAATCTATTGGCTAGGAAAGCTTCTGCTTCCAATTCGAAATGAGGGAGAATTTGAGGCCCATCTAGACATTACCACTTCTTTAGATGCACAAATCAGAAACCTGGTCAGATTTTAAAATGGGAAGGGAGGGAAGTTCCACTCTAGTTCATAGCTCTGATCAGTTTCTAAATCTGTAGTTGTCCTGTTGGCAACCTCAAAGAGCACAACATCCTATGAACAAGATATCCTTAGTTTCCTAGTTAGTACAATTGTGCCAATCATTTCTTTCACCATCTAACTTTCTCCTTGAGTGATTGAGGTACATATCCTCACATTCTTTCTAAATATGCTGAACAGTTCTCTGCTTCTACCATCAATCAAGGTACATCTGTAGAACATTTTCAAGAAGTGAGAAAAAAACCCTCTAATTTACCTTTCCAAGATTTGGTGTTCTCAATATGCATCAGATTCTCTATATGCTGCATTACTTCTATGTAACACTATTGTAGTCCAGCTCCACCAGGCTGGACTGGTGGTAAATGGTTCGTATGACACTCATCTGATGTACATGTTATTTTGGATGCTCAAAAGAAGAAAGTTATGGAAAATGTAAGCACCTCCAGAATTAGTTTCTACCCAAATTGTAGTTCTTTTTTTCGTTGGTTGGTTCACATGACAGGATTTACAGGCATAGCGTTATTGTTTCTAATTTTTAGTTTTCCTGAAATGTATGTATATATGAACTTGCTGTTCCTGATCTGTCTTGGTATATCTTCTTAGAGTCATCCAACCAAGTAATATCTTATACATGAGAGCAGAGCTCATTCTTGTGCCTGCTCCATCCAGACCTCTGCCTAGAACTTCTTGATGCTACCCGTTTTCTGCGAATAAAGTTAGATGCTCTGTATATAAGGTCTTGAGAGCCATACTGAGTAAATACATTTGTTTATTAATGTCACAGGATAGGACTAGCTGCTGTATTTTAATGATTTTTTTTTCTAGATGATAAATTACAAGATGTAGTTATAGTGTCTTGTACAAATAAAATTATTATGATAAAGTAGAAATTTTAATTAGTTTAAAAACAGAACACTCCCCTTGCAGAAATGTTTTGAAGAAATAATACATTCCATGTAAACTACCAAAAAAAGCCCTATTTAGACTAGAACTAGTAGAAAATACAGATTCAATGTTTGGAATAAAAAAGATGGTGACGTAACAGTGCTTAATTTTGAAACTGAGACTTTCCACTACATCTTGAGCTAGCATCTTCATGGATATCTCCGTGATAGCTCACTATATTTTTTATCTCCACCCAACTTAGAAAATATACTTTCAAGTTTCCAAAATGTTTAAACATTGTCATAGAGCAAATTAAAGCACTGGTTACGGAATTACTTTAGTTCCAAGAAAGCCTTTGAATTCCCCAAAATTCCTGTATATAGTATCAGAATATTAGCATGTGCCCACCTCTGGAAAAAAAGGCATTCCTCAACATACCCCAATAAAAGTTGGGGTATGTTGAGGAACATCCTGCGAATGGGAATGGCAGGAAGCCTCTTGCCAATGTGCTTTCATAATGGCCATTTGGTGAGAGCATCCACAGCCACATTCTCAAATTTCCAAAAATACCCATAAGTTCCAAAGAAATGGAGCAAGGAGAGGATAGTTTCATGGCGCATCCAGAGAAGGTTAAATACCTCTAAATTTTGCTGAAACTAATGGAATTCCATATTTGTTGTCTTCGACTCATCCATGTCCAACCACATCCATATTTGCTTGGAAGTAAACTCCACTGGCTTGATTGCTCCTTATTCTAGTGGGAAATAAGATTGCATCTTTAATCTTGTTATGAAGAGCCTGTCCATATGTTTTCAAAAATCCTAGGTTCAGAATGTACCTGGACGAATGGAGGTATTTTCCTGACCTCCACCCACCCCAAAATTTTCCCTGCTATGAAACCAGACATTCTTGTTGACATTCTAACTTTCCAAATACAGGATGCTTTTGATCAAAAACAGCTATGAGGTCCAGACCAGGTGAGCTGTAGCATATTATCATTTATTTTTTTCCCATGAGACTTAAGCACACAAAAGAAGCTCCCAGAGACCCACTGTGGAATCGCATGTGGAGTGGCTGGTCACAAAAGATCAGCCTCTCCCTGAAATGCTGGCTGAGAGACTGAGTCAGTCACCATAGCTCAGTGGAATCTACCTCACAGGCTGTTGTAAGGTTAAAACGAGAACGAATACATAAATCCTAAATGAAAAGATACCCTTTGGAAGAAAGATAAAATGTAGTAATAACATCTCTGCAACTTGGTTTCAATATGTGTTTCAGTACGTGGGCCAAAGCTGCTAACAGATCACATTAAAGTGCCATTTTATTAACAGGGTGGTTTTTCTGAAGTTATCTTTATAGTTGAAAAGTATGCAATGCTTTCTTACAATTTCCACATAAATACAGCATTTCTCTTCCATATATGAAACCAACATGCAGATTCTCACTGAAATTCAATCATAGATGGCGCTTCCTGTGCTCTAGCGCATACAGGGATCTTCCTCTACCCTTTCTTTTCTTGGAAGTTGTCTGTAAGCTCAGACCTCAATAATACAAGAGAATTTCCTGCTAACTTCTATCAGAAGAAGTTTGGTGAATTGCCTTATTTGAGGCCCCAGACCAAGAAGGCTGTTCATCTTGCACCTGGCACTCTCAGTTCAGCCTAAGGTCCATGCTTATCCCAAATTCCCATATAACATTTGAAACCTTTTCTTGAACTCCTAACCCTGTCAAAGTGATAATGATGGTTCTTTTGGAGAGCTTTGTGGGCAGAACTACCCATTACTTAGCTAATATGTTGCCATTCACAAAGCAGTGATGATGATGATGATGATGACCTTGCTCTTTGCTTATACCAGCACTTTTGTAGCTTTAGGGAGCAACCAGTTCACCGCATCCACCAATTAAGACAATATAGACTTAACAAAGAAAAAAAGAAATATGGCAGAAGTTTCTCATACTATAAACTTTAGCGTGGGGGCTATTTGATAATTCCATGGAAAGTCCTGAAAATTCTTTCAGAGTTTCAGTGCAAAGTCCAAAGTTCATGCAATACTTTGATATTTTGTAATGTAGAATCTTCCAAATTCTACATCCACATTTCCAATAGAGGAGAGAATGGCGCTGCACTTGGGATTCAAAGAGAAGACAGTGTATATAGTGAGCATGGATGAATGACAATACTGTACGAATGGATGTACATTTGTAAGATTTGTACAAACAAAAATAATATTTCCAGGTGTGAATTTGCTGCTAAATTCTGTAAATTGCACTTCAGTGATACCTAAGTGAATGTTTCTGTTATAAGTGAATAAAATGCCTAGAAAAAATACTCTTTGACTGTTTACTGATTTTGCTTTACTCTGTCCTTCCTTTGCAAAAGTTGTTTTTTTTTAAAAAAAAAAAAGCTGTGTTTTTTTAATCTTTGAAATAGAAAATTTCTGCAGACTGGATGGGTTCCTCTGAATTTCAACAAAGGAGAAATCTCATGGGAGAAGTTCCCATGATGTCCTATCAGGAAAGATTATGATACAATGGCCTCATCCATACAACCTCTCTTACCAACACCAAAATTTTCCTTGTTTGTTGGATTGATAGGCTTATAGGTTGCTCCAATGACTAATGACTGAGTGCCATAGACTACAAAATACTGATCAGAACGTAGGTCATAAGAATGATTATTTATCATTTGATGAGAACATATCCTCGCAGTGTCAATGACCAGCCTGTCACTGAAGCCAGATCAAAGTGATCCAGCACAAAAGGGATTTTTTTTCTGACAGAAAGTGCAATAGATTCTAATTTGTAGGTGGGAGGTACCTAAGGGAAATCAGACACCTATAGGGCTCTAACTGGCCTGCTGTAGGATTGCTCCTCCTGCCCAGCTCCCTCTGTGCCTCCATGGTCATTTCTGTTGTGGTTGACAAAGAGAACAACCAAAGTTAGGTTCATCATACAAAAGGGAGGAAAATATGAACAAAGGAGTAAGAGAGGAGGCTATCTTCTAAAGACAGTGAAATGTAACCGTCTGATCTGTGAAGTCCTTAGTGCTTTCTGAACTTGGTTATTTTCTTGCAGACATTTCATTACCTAATTAGGTAGCATCATCAGTACTAGAAGGAATTGGGGTTTTCAATCTGATCCTAAGTCAACAAGCCAATTATCCATCATGTCCATAACTGACATGGGCCAACAACAGATTTCCAGGGACCAAATCTGTGGCTTGATCTCACAGCTACCACACAGACTTTCCTTGAAGAAAGCCATGATCTATCATATCTTCCAATGGAAATAGATGCTTTCTAGTCCTGTATTAACAGCATCTTTTCCGTTTATGTATATAAAGTTTATGTATATAAAGCTTTTTAAAAAAACACACACAAAAAGATAATGCCAATACATGTCAATGCTCAGTCTTGATAAACTGTGAACGTGAGCAACCTTGCGATTCCAGTGAGTGTTTGTAGGTTGTTTTATTCTGAATCCATTAAGTAGTCAAAAGCAGGTGACAGTAAAGATAACTGGAACTTTTGTTTTCATTACCCCAGCCACATTTCCTCTCACTGCTTGATGTGGCTTCTATGAATTTCTATGAATTTGGCTAGCACATTTGCACTCACATGGGCATTTTACATTGAAAGTGTACATTTATTAAGGATCCCCCCTTCTCAGGATGCAAAAATACACACTTTGTGTTTGCTAAGCAACGGCTGAGCAGCCTATCAAAATCAACTCTCTGTAACTTAAGACACCTTCCTTTAAGATTGCTTAGCAACTACCAAGTTGTGCGTGTGTGCAAGGAACTCTTTGCACAGTTTTAGACTTTTGGATAGATTAGTTCTAGACATGCAAACTGATTCAGCTTTATAGCTGGAATAATATTATTTCTGAAATATGCAGCAGGACTAAATAATTATACATTATAAATCTGTACAAGAACTAATAATTTATGACATCTCAGGCCATATTTGAGATCAGTCGATTTGGGAAATTATCGCTAGCCCAATGAGCTGCTTTGTCTGCTTGTTTTGGAGGATTCCAGTTGTAAGACCAGAAACAAGCAAATGTTCTCCCCATCTTGAATCACCGAATCACTTGAGACTAAACCTGGAAAGATTCCAAGATAGCATTACTGTGAGCACTTCCTGATCCTTTAATAATACTAACAAATCCTTGACTTACATATCATGAAAACAAAGTAGCAACAGGAAGAGTTAGTAAATCAGGACATGTTGCAGGTGTGATATCACATCTTCCAAGGAGGCTTTGGGCAAGTTTCCAATCATATTTTATAGGCATGATGATAAAATAAAATCTAAATCATGCTTCTTTATAGTTGATTTCTGCCTGTTGATACACCATGCTTAAAGAATTGTTCCTTCTCAATTTAATTGAAATCTCCTTTATTTAGATACCCTTAGTTTATTTTGATGAGTCAAACTTTTGTTTTCTCTAGCTGTCCCTCTGTCCTTGTCATATAGATCAAATTAAGAGTCTCTTTTTGGGTTTGGCAATCGAATATAACAACAAAACGTGCTTCAGCAATGGCTGAAGTCCAACCAAGACATAGATTAGCAAGAGATTTCTACCTCATAGTTGAATTTTGGTAGTTGCCCTGGTGCTAGTGATGGGGGAGAGGGGAGAAGCTGCAACTTTAAGCAGGTTGCCTACCAAAAAAAATTAGAAGGTTTGGAATGAGAAATGGAACCATTCATGGTGGTCTTGTGCTTCAGGAGCTGTGACAATTCTGCTGGGAGTAGCCTTAGCAGGTCAGATAAGGTAGTCCTCAACTTAGAACCATTCATTTAGTGGCCATTCAAAATAACAACAACACTGGAAATTCTGACTTACAACTGGTTCTCACACTGACAGCCGTCGCCACATCCCATGGTCACAAGATGAAAATTTTAGCATTTATTTACAAGAAGTTACAGCATCCTAGGGTGATGTGATTGCCATTTACAACCTCCCCAGATGACTTCTGACAAAGAAAATCAATAGAGAAAGCTAGATTTGCTTAACAACTGCATGTTTCCCTTAACAACTGCAGTGTTTCACTTAACAACCATGGCAAAAAAGGGTTATAAAATTGGCACAACTCACTTAACAACCACATTGTTTAGCAATGGAAACTTTGGTCCCAACAGTGATCTCGAGTCGAGGAGTACCTGTGTTCTCTAATCCATCTAAGGGTTTGTCGTATTCTGAGCTAGTCATACCATCTTAGACTCACACACATCACGTGGCTTAGAAAGGCTTTTTAATGCCTTGGGGGAGATAGAAGTGCTTAAAAAGTTGCAGCAGAGAAGGAAAAAGATCTTATGATCTGCCCTCCTTCTGTTAGCAACAGAGCATTGCTAACCCTTTCCTACAAGCAAACTTTCATCCAGGACCCACCTAGTTCCCTCAGGCAGGCCAGCCAAAGTAGCAGCCTTTAATTTAGATTTCCTTCTATATTCATCACCAAGATGCTGCTGCTTCTATCTGGTGGAGAGACGCGATATGTAGCACACTGCAGTTCCTTATTTTGTCTGGGTACTTTTCCCTTTGCTTTGCTTTCCATTTCTTTTAAAGGAAGTTCAGGAAGAAACCCAAGCCAGACATTTGGGTAGAGCATGAGAATGATTTCTGTGTTTCAAACCTCATTTCTTGAAAGATAAACACTAGATTTGTATCTGAACAGCCCTTTGCAGGCAGGCAGGTACCCATACCTGCTGACTTGCATTGGTGCATGGCATTGCCACATTAATTGTGATGCGGTGAACACATTCTGGTGTCTTCTCTGTCACAGCACTTGCCTTCTGGAACAACTTCTCTCCAGAAATGTATTGGCCCCTTGCCCTGATCTTGGACAAAAAAAGTCTTGGAAGAAGAATTAGGTACTCCCTTCAAGGGAATTCACATCCACCAAATTGACCCCTTCCAGCCCAAGAGTTGCAGTGGAGTTGGGCAGCCTTCTAAATTTAAGAAAGAAAGAACTGGGAAGGTGTGGTTATGAAAAGTTCACAGGAGGGGCCTTAGGGGTACAAAGAACCTGTTATGCTGGCCCTGAGGACTTAAGCCACAACTAAAACAGATTTGAAAACTCATGAATTCAGTAGCCTTCTTTCTGGCATGCACAGTTCTTATCCGATTCCAGGGTTTTCACAGTTTTTCAAGCCACAGAACTTAATGGTTTAAACAAAATCCCAGGTCCCCAACCACAAAACAACACTCTAGTGATAGAAATACGGCTGCATTCGAGTGAACCTTTTTTCCCCCCTAAGTCCAGTGTTTCTTGACAACTTTAAGATGTGTAGAGTTTTAAATTTTGCTGGTCATTGACTGAATAAAGATTGATTGATTGATTGACTGACTGACTGACTGACTTCAACTCCAGAATTCCCCAGTTTCAAGGTGTGTGCACTTCAACTCCCACAATTCCCCAGCTTTAAGACAAATGGAGTTCAATGCCCAGATTGCCAAAGTTGGGAAACATTGCGTTAGTTTCTCATTAGGGCCTCATGGAATCCTAGGGTTCCTCCAACAAGTTTGAGAACACCTGGTTTAATCCTATCTTCATAACACAAGGACAAGCGACTCATATTTCTCAAAAATATAAAATGTTGTCCTCTATAGACCTCTGTCACTCCTACTAGGTAGACCAGATAAGAAATCAACCATAGTAAGGCTGAAGTAATTTTACCGAGAGTGGCTTTAATAACAGAATCTTGCAAGTGAAATCATCTTTCTTGTACTTTATAGCCTTACAGAGTATTGCAGTGACATTATGGTATCATGAAAGGAAGAAGAATATAAATTATTTGATTTCTTCATTGTTTATTAAAGCTAAAGCCAATGCATTAAGCTGGGGGAACTGTAACTGAGTATTTATTTGAGTGTTTTTTTATAAA
>JANHZU010008857.1:216434-230302 GCA_032468055.1 Acrochordus granulatus | reverse complement strand
ATCAAGGTGATGGGAGAACAGTGGGAGTCCAAGTGAAACTATGAGCTTCAGGCCATGTAATTGCCTGGAGATCTTCAGGGCCGAACATGACTTTGACTTCCTTGATTTGTACATACTTGTTGGGATTTGTGCGCCTGTGGTCAAGCTCAACGTGTTGTTTGGAGAACAGCATTTAGTTGGCAGCATTGTGAATCATGGAAGGCCTTGAGGTCAGAGGAAACCCAGCATCCAACCGTTCATTTAAGAGAGGCTTCAGGGAAGCAAAGCCATTTAATTCCTGCACTGTTGGGAAAGCAGATAATTGAACATGCAGCAGGTGCAGGCTTGAATTCTCCTCCACCTCCTAACAATTAAAAGTCTGATCTTTTTTCAGACAAATTTAATAGTTCACCAGGGGGATCCACAAGGGGTAGGGAGGAAGGCAAAAAAGTCAATATGGCCAGAAAGACTGTGTGATGAAAGAACCTTAACCCTCTTTTTGGTTTTTGTCTTGATTTTTTTGACCCACTGTGTGGGTGACTCTGTAGTTAACTATGTGCTGAAAGGAACATACTTACGTAGCCAGGGCAAAATAAAGCACAGTCTCACATCCTTGAATTGGGGTCCAAGGTACAGTTATGTGAAAAGAAAGTACTGTACACTCTCTTTGAGTTCTATGGTGTTGTGTATCAGGACATACAGTATGTTTGCTCCACAGCTACAAATCCATACATTCATAATTCCCTTCCACAGATCTCCCGATACATAAAAGCAATGTTTCTTATTTAGATTCTGAAATTCCATTTTCCAGATTTCTGAAAATATATAATAGTTCAGACCAATCTCCTGCTTAAAAATAGCATTCGCTCTGAGGAAAGATCAAGAGATATAATATGGGGCAGTGGGAAGAAAAATAACATTCACCTCAAGGGGATCATTTCAAAGTATTTCCCGGACTTCATAGACTCCACTAGGCTGCAATATCATGTATTGAGAATTCCGTGGCTTTGGAAATTATTGAAGATAATTTTTTTAAAAAAATGCTTGGAGTTTTTTCATTTATTTGATAGATCTCCCCCTACTCCTCCTGTTCTTCAGGAAGCCCAGTGGCTTACACGGTGCTTCCTCTTCCACATTTAGCCTCACAGCTCTGCAAAGCGAGTTGAGCTGAGAGAGAGGTGACCGGCCCAAAGCCACTCAGGGACCTGTCATGGTTGAGGGAAAATGTGAATCTGCATCTTCTTAGCGCCACTTAGCACTTCATTAGCCTTGTGAGGTAATCCAGACAAGAAGCACAGCCAGAAGTACCAGCTTTATGTTTATTCTAAGATGACATTAACAGAATCTCGCAAGACTAAACGTCTGTCTCTTCTCCTTTCTTTTTACTCTCCAGAAAACTAGGGAGAGTCCTGCTGAAATGCTTCCCACAACCCCTCTCCTTCTCTGGGTTGAGAAATCTTTTACATGCCAACTGTCGTGACTGCAGCTCTCCATCCTATTTCCCAAGATCATTCCCACAAACCATTACATCACTTACTGTTTTCCATAGATAGCTCTTTGTAACCTGCTTCAGATATTCAAAAAAAAATAGAGAAGGATGTGTTTTTGCAGTTTGTCGACAAAGTTATTGTAATCCAGGCTTCCCAAATGTGGTGCTCTTTACATAGGTGGATTGTTTATGTACGTATTTAATTTATTTACTTTTCAAACTTTTGAACTGTCCATCTCAAAGGACTCTGAGTGGTGTACAGTAAAATGATAAGATCTCAAAACAATACAGAAGTTAAAATTCAAAACTTAAAAGTTAAGATTTAAAAGTGAGAAGGATGAAAATTACCAAAACTGATTTAAAAGGCAAAGGAAGGGGGCTCTCAGGGCACAAGCCAACCCCATGGCTCCATCCTCTGCCAGGCTCCCCCCACGAGGCTGCAAGGCCAGATTTTAATCCCCATGTAGAAGGCAAAGATGGTAGGGGTCTGCCTCACCTTTCGGTGAAGTTGAGCAAAGGCCCTCCTAGCCATGGCTGCCATCTGCTCTTTGAGCAGGAACTCTAAGTCCAGATGACCCCCAAGTCAAGCACCGAGTCTCTCTGGGCTAGTGCAACCCCATCTAACATTAAAGATGGTAAACTCCTGGATGTAACAAGGGCCCCATCTGTTGTTCCCCATCAGGCCTCCACAGCCTCCAGGCACTGTAAAAGAAAATCCACAGCATCACTCATTTCACGCAGGACAGAGATGCACAATTGGGTCATAAGTGTACTGGTGATATTTCATCCCATGGTGATGAATGATCTCACCCAGTGGATTCATGTAGATGTTAAAAAGGAGAGGAGGGAGTACTGAGCCATGTGACACCCCACAAAGAAGGGACCATGAGCTAGATCTCTTGTTCCCTATCAACACCAGTTTGAACCAGCCTCAGAGGAAGGAGATGAACCAGGACAAAACTGTGCCACCCACCTCCAGCTCCCTAAGTCAGCCCTAAAGGATATCATGGTTGATGATGTCGAAAGCCACAGAGAAGTCAAGTAGAGCAAAGAGGGATGCACCACCTCCATCCCACTCTCACCAGATCATCCATGAGTGCAACCAATGCTGTTTCAGTCCCAAATCCAGGCACAAAACTCAACTGAAAAGGGTCTAGATAATCTGTTTTCTCCAGAACTCTCTGGAGTTGCAACACTCCCACATCTCAACCACCTTCCCTAAAAAGAAAATGTGGGAGACTGGACAGAAATTGTCCAGAATGGTGAGGTCCAGTGATGGTTTCTTGAGGAGGGAGCACCTCTTTAAAAGGGGCTTGGAACACACCCTCCAACAAGGAAGAATTTACCATCGCTTGGACCCAGCCACATGACACCTTCTGGGCAGCCTTAATTAGCCTCCAGGGGCATGTATCTAATAAAAAGGTGGTGGCATTTACACTCTGGAGGATCCTGTCCACTTTCTCGGGTCCAACAGAATCAAACTGATCCCTGATAACTGGATAAGTCCATTCCCCAGACATCTCCACAGGACTTGCACCATGCTTGGCATCCAATGGGAAACGAATCCGAGCAATTTTATCCTCCAGATGCCTGGAAAATTGTCACAGAATGTAAGCTATTCCAAGTAAAGCTGCCTTCTGCAATTGACGGATGGAGATTTTGTCAATACCGATGGTGTTCAAGCGGTGCTTCAGATATTTTGGGATTGCACCTAAATCTCCTATTACTACTGGTACTATCTTTGCTTTCTTTTGCCACAACCATTCTACTTCTATTTGCATTTCTACCTTTTGTAGACATGTTGTGATTTTCTCCACTTCTTTCTCTTTTATTCTTCTGTCTCCAGATACTGCAACATCCACTGTCATTATTAATCTTTCATTCAGGAGTCTGAGTACTTCTCTCTCCAATCTTTCCCCATAATTATAACCTCATAAAGCCTATTGGGCTATGAAGGAGTGACTGATGAAAAGTCTTCTAAGGTTGAGGCAGGATTTGAACCTGGGTCTCCTAGAGTTAGTCCAATACCTGCTTTACTATCCTATACTGGCTATATATGGTAGATTAAAGTGAATATCTTAAGGTCTGAGAATGTGCCTTTTCACCCACAAAGTCCTAGTTCTAAACCTTGCCATTTCAAGATCTGAAGCTCTGGAGATCTGATGGTGATATTAGGCTGGGTAAGGTTCTAGTCAAATGTAAGGCAGATTCGTAAGTCCTTTGCCAGCTGCACAGGCCGAGATGTTGAATACCTGTTTCCTTTTTAAAATTGCCCATTGTTGATTTGAGACTGCCACATTCAGAATTCCCAGCCACTTGGCCGATAAATCTAAGAGTGCTGTTATCCTAGCCAATGTTGAGTCCGTCGCCTGGTGTGCCAGCACCCAAAATCGAATGTACCAAGTTAGAGATTGCAAATAAAAACTTTATTCCATAGAAAAAGGGACACAGCGAGGTCTTCTCGAAATCCTGTATGCCTCACCCGTGTCCCGCGGTGAGTTTTAGCAGCCATTTCCATCACGAGGTCACAAGATGCCCCTCTGCAGCACTTCTTGCCCCCTTTACAATAAGCTTTGCCATATTAAGTCCAAATGCAGCAAACACGTCCCAAAGTTTTTGTGTGAAGTTTTAATCTTCTCATCACATTCTCTTTCCATTCAGGTTCTGGCCTTCCGATTGTCTGAGGCTGGACTGTGCATGCGGCCTTGTTCCTTCCCCTCGGAATCGCAAGCCTCTTTCACCAGAGGAAGATTGCATGGCATTCTCCAGCTTCAGGGTGGGGGGAGCAGAAAACATATGGGTGCTCAGGCAGAACGGGATGCTCGAGTCGATGTGAAGGACGAAGGAAGACTTGAAGGGCGAAGCAAGCTGCCTGCAGCTGCCAGCAGTGTGACGGTCTCAACTGCAGAAATGAATTGCCAGCCGTTCCTGGAAGCTCGCAGTCACCTTTGTCACCTTCCTGGTGCTCATCCCGAATGCTCTCCACCGATCCTTGCGCTTGCTAGACATTTTCTTGGATATTGGCTGGAAGCCGCCTGGGGAACAAGCAAACAGTTTGCAGCACAGCAAGTAAGTGCCAGTGCTTCGGGTCACCCCAACTCGCCTGCCTTGAGCGACGGTCTTGCACCGCCTCTAATGTACTCGAGGAGCTGGCACTGTCTATCCATGCAGTAGCGTAAAACTGTGGAGCCCGAGGACAGCGGTTTTCATAATGATTCAGATGCGTTTATTTATTTTATTGGCCAAGCGTGGCTCGACACACGAGGAATTTGACGCTGGTACGGCAGCTCTCAGTATGTAGACCTCATTAATGAACAATCTCGTTAAGATCACTCAGCAGATCTCAGTAACGAAGAGACTTCCTTGGGTAACACAGCTGTCACGCACCTGTTAAAGTAATCTGTTGCCCCCCAGGTTGGTGGTACACAATGCTTCCCAGCACAAGTGCGGACGCCAGATGCAGCTGACGGTCCAGTTGGACTCTGCGGGGGCTGCCGTTTTGTCGTTGTCTCGAGGGAGGAAAATGACTTGAGGAGAAACCATTTTTTAATAAGGGGATCAACCCACAAATATTCTGCTGGGTATCGGAAACACATTTTGCTTCACAACACAACGATGAGGTCCCAAAATCATCTCCAGGTAGCCCTTGACTTACAACCATTTCTGTAGCGACTGTTCAAAGTTTCAAAGGCACTGAAAAACTGACTTACGGCTGGGCCTCGCACTTACGGCATCCCCACAGTCATGTGATCAAAATTTGGACACTTGGCAACCTGCATATATTTATGACAATTGCACTGTCCTGGGGTCATATGATCACCATTTGTGACCTTCTGAGCCAGCATCCGACATGCAAAGTCACGTGCTTTGAATCTGGGAAGCTGGATTCACGTAACAATTGCATGATTCACTCAACAGCTGCAGTGTTTCACTTGATAACTGTAGCAAAATTGGTCATAAAATCAGGCACGACGCACTTTAACCATCTTGTTTGCAACAAAAGTTCTGGTCCCAATTGTGGTGGTAAGTCTTTTCTTTTGCATGAACAGAACTAATTCCAAGTATAGTGAAGTACAGGTAGTTCTTGACTGATGACCATTCATGTAATGACCATTCAAAGTTATGATGGTGCTGAAAAACGTGATTTATAATGAGTCCTCACACTTACAACTGTTACATCATCCCCATTATCAAAATCTGGGTGCTTGGCAACAGGAATGTATTTATAACAATTGCAACATCCTAAGATCATGCAATCACCAGCTTCCAAAGAGCGGAGTCAGTGAGAGAAGCCAGATTTGCATAACAACTGCATGATTCACTTCACGATAGCAGTGATTCATTTAATAAACATGGCAAAAATGGTCATAAGACAGGCATGGCTCATTTAACAACCACCTTGCTTAGCAACAGTCAAGGACTACCTATATAACAGTCAAGGTGTGGTGGCACAGCGGCTTAATGACAGCAATTGTGTAACCAGAGATGGCCAGCACTCTGGCAGTTCGAGCCACAGCACCACATGACAGGATGAGCTCCCATCACTCACCTCCAACTCCTGCCCACCCAGCAGTTTGAAAGCATGTGAAAATGCGAGTAGATGAATGGGTACCCCTTCGGGCGGGAGCCGGCCAGCAGCGGCAGGAACAGCGAGTTGGCTCTGGACTTGCCTGTCTTCAGGATGGAGCAGGAGCCGTGGAGGATGCCCTGGATGTGAACATTGCCAGTCAGCTGAGGGAGGCGGGGTTTAGAAATATATAAAATGTCTATATAATGTTTGTAAGCTGCCAAGAGTCTTTGGAGATTGGTGGCATAGAAATGTAGGCATACATACATCCATAAATTATTAAATAAATTGACTTCAAAGAGCTGATATGCAGGGGCATCCATAAGGGACTTAAAAAGTCCAAATGGCATCCAAGAACATGTGATCCAAGCAACATACATAAAAAAAATGGGGCAGGCTTTTAATTACATAGCCAAAGTTGTCATCCTGATGTTTTTTTTTAACCCCTCCATAAATGGATGCCCCTATCAGGAATACAAAATCAGTTTGAGGGGTACCTGGTAACTGATCCACATTTTTGATACTGAGTTTCCTTGCTCTGTCGAAACACAATATCTAGCAATCATAGGCAGAACCACACTTGAAACAGAAATAAATCTGCATTTGACCCAGTTTAAGAAACAAATGATTACACTGATAAAACTGTGTGGTCCTTAGTGCTCTCTGAGCTTGGTTGCTTTCTTTACAGACGTTTCGTTACCCAACTAGTAACATCAGCAGGGCAACAACTGATGATATTACCTAGTTTGGTAACGAAACGTCTGCAAGAAAACAGTCATGCTCAGAGAGCACCAAGGACCCCAAAGTTCACCCTGAGCTACAAATATTCTATTAATTCTGATAAAACTGCTTCACTCCATCACAAGCATTCTGGGTTCAAGGAATACACAAACCAACCGAGTAATATCCGAAGAATCAATCTGTCTTGCAATCTGCTGACCCCTGCCGCGACACTCTTCTCATGTTTGGCTTCATGCATTTCTGACCGTTTGCAGAGACGGAAGATGTTATTTTATGTGCACCATATTTTGTTCTTCCTTTCTCAGACTGAAAGCAATCCATCCATCCACCGGGTTTTTTTCTGAGAACATCTCTAGGTTGGGATTGACAAGGGTATTTTGCCACCATTTTTGTGCCTTAGATGAAAATCACTGGGTGAAAAAGTATAATTTCTAAAAGCCTTTGATGCCACACCATTACACTGAAGAATTGCTTCTCCTGGAGAGCAGCCTGTTTTTAGCTTTTCTATACATTTGCTCTTAATTGAAGCTTGGTGTTCTGAGACTTGGTCTTATGTCATGGTCCAATTACTCACAGAAAGAATTAAACGAGAGGTGGCAGAAGATGGATGATAAAACTATTCCCTGGAAATCCTTTGGTTTTTATTAAAGCTTCCTTTATTGCTTGCGTTATTGTGTTTGCTCAAACCACTCGTCAAGATGACATTAACCCCAATTTACAAATGCTAGGCAATAAAATAGGATTAGAGGAGTGAGTTTAAAAACCACCATCTTCTTGCGAGATTTTCTAGATCATTTCTAGATGCAAATAGTTAGGATTAAACACATAACCCTTTGTCGAATGTCAGTTTGCTTTCAAGCACGGAGTTATGTAGTGGCTTCTTTCAGGACGGCCGTGTCTGGCTGGTGAAAATCACCAAGGACAAGAAATGGTAGCTTGAATCCTGCAGTAAGGAAGCAGTAAGAATTCCTGTCTGTATAAGGGGGCAAGTAACCTGCCCCTGTGTCTGTCTTCAGCCCTCCCCACCCTCATCCCCCAGACAAAAGTTGCTTTTTTGGACTCTTCAACTTTTTTACCCTGGAAGAGAAAGGATCGGTAGAATGGGTACTTCAACCTGGGGAAGGCTTCAGGAAACCAACGGGGTGCTTAAAGCTCCTTAAAACACCAGTCGGCTCCTTTTCTTTGTTGATTCAACTGAAAAGCCCTTTAAACTGGGAAGGAAAAAGCCAACCATTTTGTTCCCACCAACTCCAGGGCCCTGATGTTGATGGCCGTGTCACAGGGATAGTCCTCGACTTACAACCATTCATTTAGAGAGCATTAAAAGTTACAACGGTGCTGAAAAAAAGGATTTATGATTGGACCTCACACTTAGAACTGTTGCAGCATCCCCAAAAGTCGCGTGATCAAAATCCAGCTGTTTGGCAACTGACATGTATGTACGGCAGCTGCAGTGTTCCAGGGTCATGTGATCCCCATTTGCAACCTTCTGACACGCAAAGTCAATGGGAGAAGCCAGATTTGTTTTATGACTATATGAATCACTGAACAACTACACTGATTTGCTTAACAACCATGGCAAAAGAAGGCTGTAAAAAAGGCATGACTCACTTAATAACTGCCTTGCTTAGCAATGGAAATTTTGGCCCCAGTTGTAATCGTAAGTTGAGGACCACCTCTAAAAGAAATGCAAATCTTGGTCGGTTATACAGTTGCCATTTCCAGTTCTTTAACTACCTGAATTTCTGCTCAAGGAACAGCGGACTGAACCTTAGCAGGCCAAAGAGCTTGGCATAGGACTGCCCGGAAATTTCTTCCACCATCAGGTAAGGATTGCGGGATCTGAGATCCCAAATCGATGCAATTATTTATGTTTTTTAGGTAATTTCTTCTATAGTTCCACTGCTTTCCTTTTCAGACAATTCGCTTGACTGAAATCTTCCAGAAATTCAGCCTCATTTCCCTTAATTTAAGATTTCATGAAGGCTTTTTTTTTTTTAAGTCAACCATCTGCCCTGCCTGAGCAGATGTGTTTTCTTATAATGCCTGAAAGGTACGCAAATCCCAAACTGGCTCATTTTATCCTATTAGTCAAATATTCTTGTTATGTTTTTTTAAACACACAGACCCACACACGCACACATCCACACTGCACCATTTTCATTTCCCTTCTGCATCCTGCCCTGCCCTCTAGTGGAAATTAAAACTCTGAACTATTTTCCTGCATGAAAATAGTTGAAAACAAAACAAAACAGGGAGGCAGGGGAAGCTAACATTAGTTTTGGGGGAGTTTTGACACTAGAAAAGAAAGGGAAAAAAGCATTTCATCTTCCATGAAGCCACCAGCGAGTTCCAAATGATCTCATCTTGAGGGACTCAATAGTTTCTACCAGTGACAGACATTTCAGAGGCAGGGATGCGTTAGACCTGACACGATGGGGAAGGGATGTGCATGCAACGAAGGCAGGGAGTGTAGGGCCACAGAAGTGCAGACATACGCGTGCACACATGTATGCCTGGGGGGTGTATGTACAAACAGACCCTCCTTATTCTCATCCCAACTCACAGCTCCCTCAGGGGCTCACCAGGAAGACAAGGGAAGGTGGGACACTGGAGACTTAGCTGGTAAAGTTAACTGAATGGAAAAGGAAAAAATGTGGTTCAAAAGCCACACCAATCAATCCTTTTTAAGATATTTTATAGATTGGTGTTATCTCCTTAAACTTAGAGAGAAATTGTTGTTTTGTTAATTTATATGCATCCCGCCTTCATAATTTTACAAATAACTCAAGGAGGCGAACATATTTTATCAATGTATTTATTAGATTCATTTGCCACCCTATTTGAAGTAAGCAACTCAGGGCAGCATGCACAAAAAACTAAAAATTTAGCACAGCTTCCTCCTCCTTTTCCCCACAAAAACAATCCTGTGAGGTGGGTTGGGCCGACAGAAAGAGACTGGCCAAAGTCACCCAGCCAACTTTCCTGCAGGACAAGAATTCAGTCTCCCCCTTTCCAGCCTGGTGCCTTAGCCACTAGAGTAACCAAACTGGCTCTGTACTCTCCCTTTATACGTTAATATCTCTGTACCACAAATATTTTTGTAAAATTTGTTTAATATATTTTTGTCACTTTAATTTGCTTTGTCATTCCCTTGCCCTTTTAGGTTAGTTTGCATTTTAATGTATGATGTCAAAAAATAAAGATATTACAAAGCCATCCCTGTCAGTCCTGAATTTTATTTGATCCATTCTCAGACTTAAAAAACAAGATTAGATCCTTGCATGCCCCTGTGTGTGTGTGCGTGTTTTCATTCAAACATTCATACATTCAACCATTCATTTAGCAACTATTCAAAGTCGTTTGTTGTAGTTCAGTCATGCAATCATGATCAACTCTTCACAACCCCATGGACTGCAGCACGCCAGGCCCCCCTGTCTTGCACTGCCTCCCGGAGTCTTCCCAAGCCCACACCCAGCACACTGACTGTGCTATCCATCCATCTCATCCTCTGCCGTCCCCTTCTCCTCTTCCCTTCAATCCTTCCCAGCATCACAGTCTTTTCTAATGAGTCTTCTCTGCGCATTATGTGGCCAAAGTACTTGAGCTTCAGCTTCAATATCTGTCCCTCCAAAGAGCAGTCACAGTTGATTTCTTGTAGGATTGACTGGTTTGATCTCCTTGCCATCCAAGAGACCCTCAGTAGTTTTCTCCGGAACCATAATTCAAAGGCATCAATTCTTTGATGCTCAGCCTTTCTTATGGTCCAGCTCTCACAGCCAACCCCTGTTGAGCTCCTTCAAAGAGATATGCAATGGTTTAAAATTAATAGAAAATACCTTCCTACATTCTTAAATGTAGATGGTCTAATCTCTGCTTGAAGAGAAGCTCACTTCCTGTTTGGGTAATTGATTCCATTGTCAAACTGCTCTTACAGTTTGGCTGTTTATACATAGAACCTATTTTATTGTAACATAGCCATGATTTAATATTCTGTTCTCTGGAATGGAAACATAGTTTTTATCTTTTTTTTCATGACATCCTTTCAGATATTTAAAGATGGGAACATATCCGCCCTTGGTCTAGCCCCTTCAATTTCTCTTCAGAGGTCTAAGTTGCTCATTCCTGATAACTTTTACTGTCCTCTGAATTTGTTCCATTTTCTTTGAAATCTTTGGAAAGTTTGGTACTCAGAACATATTATTCAGGTTGTGATATGACTAAAATGGAAGTTAATGGAATTATTACTTTCCATGATTTGAAAATTAGATTTTTGTTAACACAGACAAAAATTATATTTACCCTTTTTGAAGCCACCTCACACTGCCAGCTCATATAGTTTGTAGCAAGTACTGTTTTCAATCATATATCCCATATTCTGCACATATACAAAAGTGCATTTGATTTTTGTTCTCTTTGTACTTGCTTCTTATAAAATTCATATTATTAATTTTAGCTCGTTTCCCAACTTATAAAGATGCTTTTGATATTTTTTGTCTTCTAGAGTATAAGCTCTTTTACTCAATTTTGTCTCGTTGACAAATTTAATAATTCTATTCTACTTCATTATACAAATTATTACTGAAAATATGGAAGAGTAAATGATCCAGGATTTAATCCTTGTGGTATGGTACATAATGTATCCTTCTAATTTGGTGAGGAACAATTGAAGAACATCCTTGGAATCCGATTTTGAGCCTGCTGTGTATCCAGTTAACAGTCATACCATTCAACTCACACTTTGTAGTTTGTGTATCATCACATCAAGGACTATTTTGGCTAATGCTTTGTTGAAGTTAATGTAGTATGGCACTAGTATCTCCTCATTCTATTAAGGAAGATACCTGATTTTAAAATTCTTAGCCAGTCTATAGTGATTTCTTATAATATTGTATTGTTACCAAGGTGTTTACAGATAGTTCTGTTTATGATCTGCTTTAGAATCTTGCCAGGAATCAAACTCAGATTGACAGATATACAGGTTTTTATTTCATCTGTCCCTCCCTCCTTCCCACTCACATTTTTATTTCTCTAGTGAACCTCTATGCTTGCTGGAAAGAAGAAAACTTTAGAGATTCAAGGATCATCAGGTGGGAGGTGGCAACTCTTTAAATATCTTTCACAAAGTCAGGATTCCTACTTGACCCAGGAGGGAGGGAGGGAGGGAAGGAAGGAAGGAAGGAAACTTTGTTGAAGAAATCTGTTTTCTTTGACAACTGAAACAGAAATAGCTAATGAAGAACAGAGTCCTCTAGATTGATGACATAGTCAGTAGGCCAAATGGAACTGTCCATCTTCCCTTGGATGTCTCATCTTTTTGAATCGGAATACTTGCATAGAAGGTTTTTATTTAATTTGTATAGCTGGCCATCTCAGCCAAGTGACATTAGGAGGCTTACAATTATAAAACCACAAAACAATTAAAAATAAAAAATAATAAAAACATCCAAAGAATAGATACATACAGCAGCTGAAATAATTACCCAACTAACAGTTCAGGTGAGAAATGGGCTTTTAAAACAATCTGAGGTACATAGCCAAAGTTGCATTGTGTTTTCCATTGGAAAACCACTTTCCTGTCAGATCCTTGAGGTTCCTCCTCAGCTGAGTATAATCTTTGGAACAAATTTTAAACAATCAATTATAAAATAATACTCATTTGGTAGGTATTTAGCATGGGTTTATCAAGAATAGGTCAGTTTATCTGACCATGAGAATGCAAGAGAGATTGTCTGCTTTGACTTCAGCAAAACATTTGATAGTTTTCCATGAGATTCTATTAGAAAAGATGGCAAGATATGAGCTCTTTTAAGCCTCCATTAGATGGATACAGAGCAAGTTGAACAATCACACCCAGTGATTGTACTTTAATGACTTCAAATTAAACTGGAAAGTAGTGCCATGGGCCTCTTTTGTAGACCTTGAGCTGCTCAATATATGTATATGGGCCTTGGATAAAGGATTAGAATATAAGTTTATCAAATTTGTGGACAAGATACCAAACATTTTAGAGGAAGGAATAACCATCTGGAACCATGTGTATAAATAAGTAAGAATAATTTCAGTAGAAGTAAATAAATGCAAAGTTCTGCAAAAATCATAGGTAGTTGTATAGAGTGGAAGTAGATGGCTGGGCAGCAGTACATGTGAAAAAAGATCTGGTCATTTTGGTGAGTTAAAAATTAAGTATGGGCTAAGAGGCTGATCAGCTGAAGAAAAGCAAAAGCAATCTCTAGTTTGTATTACAAAAATACAGTGTCAAGACAAAGCAAAATAATTATTCCTCTCTAGTCTGCATTGGTCAGGCTGTTCTATTTTGAGACTGCATTTTAGAAAAAAAACATTGATAAAACGAGCATGTCTAGAGGAGAGCAATGACTGTTAAAAAGGCCCTAGAATGAAAAACCCATGAGGAATAGTTAAAGGCACTGGTATGTTTAGCACAAGAAGACTGGGGGAAAACATACAGTAATAGATGTATTAAAGCATCTGATGTACTATCCGAAGATGGGAGAGAATTGTTCAGAAGACAGGAGAAGAAATAACAGATTCAGAGTACATATGTCAGCCTAAAACTCCTAATGGAAATGCTGTTCAAAAGTGAAATCAAATGTCTTAGAAGGTTTTAGTCACTTTTTTGCTGGAGTTGTTTCAACAGATGCTTGAGATACTATAGGAGAAAATTCTTAATTGCATGGCAAGCTGGACTAGATTATCTTCAAGATTCCTTCTGGAATTTGTCCTGTAATTCTATTTGCTGGTCCAACTTTCATATATTGAGTAGGGATATGCCTTATTCAGAGCACAAAAATTCAAAATTTGAATTTTCCAAAATGGGAAAGGTACTTCAGATCCCATGTGGTCATACTCTCCATACCTTCAGCAATATGATTAAGAAGCTGCACTCTTTTGTTTGTATATATATTGTATAAATACAAAATATGATTCATATTTATATTTCCTGCAAAGGAAATAGGAAGCTAATTTTTCTCCCTCCCTCCCTCCCTCCCTCCCTCTCTCTTTTGTGTTAGATTTTATGTGTTTTGTAAAACTTTAATAAAAATATATTTTTTAAAAAGGAAGAAGGTAGAG
>JANHZU010008857.1:194748-206448 GCA_032468055.1 Acrochordus granulatus | reverse complement strand
TTATATTGTGTATTAATCATTACTTGTTTCAGATATTAGGGACAATCATTTCTACATAAAATACCATTGAAAATGATTTTTTCTGAATATTTTTATGTGGCTTGGAAAGGATCATCTGACTTTATGTTGTTTCCTATGGGAAAATTTGCTTGGTATAAAAGCATTTTGGCTTAAGAGCACTCTTCCAGAACAAATTATGCTCACAATCTAAGGTTCCACTGTTTACTTTTCCAACAGCAAACCTGTTGGAATCCAGGTAACAGGTGGACTACAATCTACAAGGTGTGATTGTATGGGAACAGAGCACTGAGTCACCCTGAAGTATGTAAAAATTTCACAAGACTTTTCTTTTGTGAGGAAAATGAATTCTTGAAGGAGTGAGAGCAGATTAACAAGATTGAAGGAATATCTACTAATTGGGGCAACGTTAAAGTGCTTGTTCTCAGTATCCTTTATTAAACTTCTATGGCAATGTTAATGGATGTGTTATTATTAAGACAGTAATTCTTTCTTGAAGATAGAAGGGCAGGAAAATAACTTGAGGCTTGCTAATTATGTATATCTATGCTTACATCATCTATTACCTGTACATACAATATGTACGATGATCACTTTCTCCTCCTTTCTTAAATGCGTAAATATAAATGCATCCTTTTTTCTGTTCCATTATTTTCTGGAGCAAATTCCTCCAATGGGCACTGAATAAATAAATACTGCGGTAAGCCTTGAATATTGGTTTTGAGTTCTGTGTTTGATTCCATACTCTGCAGGATTAAAAGTTGTGTTGTATTGGATCTTCATGACAATTCTTTTCTTTTCTTGGGTTTGAATAAAAAGGCCCTTACATTTTAATACCTCTTGTAAGAAATTAGAATTATGTAGTACAAAGCACCATCACATTAGTGGAGACTGTATGTTATTTTATCACTGAAGACCAAGCTATTGATTACACATTGATATAACTTGTATACAAATAGAGCCACCATGCATATTCCGTATTAAGATGTAAATTTCTAGTTTAAAATGTTATTTTTTGCATCCTGTCTAAAATATACAAATGATGTGTATAAATGTTGAATAAATTTATGCTGGTTTGGCTCCTAGTGAAATTTAGTGGAGGAGGAGAGTATTGTTAATCTATAGTAGCAAAAAATCAGGAGTCTGGTGGCACCTTTCCCGGCTAACACTTTATTAGAAGGCATACACTTTTGCAAGCTGCAAAAAGTGATCCAAAGAGTGTTGTGTTCATATAAAAATGAAGAGTTAGGATTGCTTTGGAAACCTATTACATATTGCAAAGGAGCCTTGGAAAGCTTCTGCCTTCTGATAAAATGTTAGTTAGAAAAGGTCCTACAAGATTCATCCTAACTTATACAATTTACTAGAAACTGTAGCAGCTATTCCTATATACAAGTCTTTTCAATGTAACAAATAGATGTCAATACTTTTTCATAGTTATATAGAAGTCTTAAACAGAAGTGGAGAGAACAATATGGTGTCATTTGTTAAGTTTCCAGTCCCATTTTCATACTGGCAAGAAAGAAATGTTCGATTCAAGTAATTTGTTATGCCAAATTTCACTTGTGGTGTTTGAAAAACCTAAAGTATAAAGCCTCAAATATGCTATTGATGACCGTTTTATCCCCCCAAAAATGTTAACTATGCAAGATGTTTCCATAGCAATCCTAACACTTCATTTTTATATGAATGTGACAATTTTTGGATCACTTGTCAATCTCGGCTTCAGCTTATTGTAAGCTATATCCATTATTTCTGTTCAGTCAGTAAAGAGTTTTGTGATACTCTGAGGACTGTTGTATCAAAATAAATTGTTCTGAATCTATTATTTGACTCATTTCTTGATGTAAGAAAAATCAGTTTCATGTAACACAGGAGAAACAAGCCACACGGAAGGTGGTCATAACCTATACAGTGAGATGCAGTTAAGGATTTGTTTGCACAGAATATAGGAAGAAATGGGAGTGTGTAGAAGTACTTGTCAAAGGGACTTTTAAGTTTTATAGTCCAGAGTTTTAAGGTAAATTAACCTTATATAAGAGAAGAGCACCCTCAACAGCTAGTTTGGCCTTTTTCCTGCCATCCATAGATGGATTAAACAGAAAATTAAACAGAACCAGGGTTTCCAAAGAAAATGGCATTTAATTACAGATAGTCCTCAGCTTATAACTGGTCACTTAGCAACAGTTCAAAGTTACAATGTACTTCTCTGGCTGTACTTATGACTGTACTATGAAGTTTTAACATCCCTCCACGGTCACACGATCACACTTTAAGCACTTGGCCACTAGGCCATATTTACTGCTGCTTCCAGAATCCTGCATCACATGACCTCATTTTACCACTGTTTTGCCAAAAACGGGCACTTACTCTAGTTTTTAGCAAAATCAACCCAGAATGAACTATTGGTTTGCCTAACTTATGGCAGTCCCTTAACAACTGTGGCACAAAAGGTCATAACATTGTCAGTCACATGGATGATCTGATTTACGACCATCACAAGTTACAACCTTGATGGGCAGGCTCCATTATAGTTGTAACTCGAGAACTATCTATATCTTATTCTCTAATTCTTCTCTGTAACATCTACATTTAGAAACATGGGACCTTTCATGGAAGAAATAACAGACTGAGCATGGTTCCATGTTTTACAGAATTGACTGTGGCTAAAGAACAAGAAGCCAACAAGTAGATCTGGAGAAAAGACAAGAGATTGCCCATGTTATGCTCCGTATGGTTGCTCCTCACAAGGGGATTGCAAGGCAATGGTCTCCGGAGGGTGGGAGAACCAGGAGATGAGGGAATTTGCTATTCTTGCTTCAGTCATCATCAGTCTTCGAACTGCATTAAATTCACACTTCTTTTGCTAACTACCTTTGGAAATTACCTATTAAGTGTTTTAAAGAAGTTGAACACCTTCAAAATGGCAAGGTTGGAAGCACTGGATTAATGCCATCAGTCCTTAACATGAGCAAGTGAAGCTGTATCTTTATAAGCTTTAAGAATTCAAAATAAATAGCAGAAAGCAAAATTAGGTTTTGGCTGTAGAAAGTTTTGAATGGAAGATCTCAGAAAAATAAATAGCAAAAAAAATGTTGATTTTGAAAATCAAAATTTTGAAATTAATTTTACAGAATACATACATTTTCATGGGAAAGAAAAATATTTTTGAATTTGGAGATATAGTCAGATAAGCAATTTATAACAGTATTCAAAGATATTATTGATGAGTGGCACAGGACTTTGAATCAACAATGTTGTGTTTTTTATGAAGATCATATTCCTAGAATAAATTGTTCCACCAGAAAATGTTACAGAAAAAGGTGTGGAATAAAATCCATCTTATATGATTATGGAGAACAATGTGAATAAGAATCTATTATTGGATATACAAAAGGATGAGGCTCTAAAATTTAAGAAGGAAATAAAAAATGCTGATTCAAGAGATTAATTGGAATAATTTTTTCCTGTTGGATTTACAAAAGAGGCTTGCTAAAGTTTTGAAGAAAATAAAGAAAAGAATGATCACTCAAATTAATTAAAGAGCAAGATTGTTTTATGCAAAAAGAAGGAACATAAAGCTGGCTTGTTCAGGGATTAAAATGGGATATATTATTATTTTGGGGGATTCTTTTTGTACTTGCTGACATCTGGGCTGGAAAAGACGTATGTTGGATTTGCTTACAGTTAAAAAGTTGAGATATGGAATTAATTTTATATTTGTTAATAAGTCTGATTATTTAAGGCTCTATATGGACTTTTTCTTGACACCTGGATTGGTAAAGATGTTGTTTATAAGACTTGCCTCTAGTTAAAAACTGAGTTATGTGATGAAGTTTTATAGAGTGGAACCTCACAAGACGATCATCTCGCTGCACAAGATTTTTGCAAGACAAGCAAAAAATTTTAATAGACTTTATTCCACTTGACAAGCAGCGACTCGCAAGATGAGCAAGCTTTGCGCTATACCTTACATGTCATACAGGCAGCAATCGCATGAGAGTTCTGTTGACACTGCCACGTGCAGTTTACTCCATTACTGTCCATGGGCTGTACTGTGAGATGTTGCTGAGGGAAAGGGCCCTTTTGTCTCCAGCGGCAGCAGCAACGGATCCTCCGAGCCATCAGGGGGCACCGGAGAGCAGCCATCCTAGCAGCAACCGAGGTCAGAGCCTGCCTCAAAGCAGATTCATGAGTGCTGGTTAGTTTGCTATATTTCTGCTTTATATCATGTGTTGTTGTTACTTGTTTCAGATGTTAGGGACAATCATTTCAACATCAAATTCTGGTGAAAATGATTTTTTTGTGAATATTTTTGGGGGTGTGGAACAGTCATCTGACTTTCCATTGTTTCCTATAGGAAATCTTGTTTCGGTTTAAGAACATTTTGGACTAAGAGCGTTCTTCCGGAATGGATCAGTCTCGTCTTGCGAGGTTCCACTGTACTTGTTAACTAAGAGGAGGTGAAGAGATAGTGAAACTATTGTGTTGACGTTGAAAGTCACTTTCTTAATTTTTCCTTCTATTTTTTTCTCTTTTTTTGCTTTCTATTTTTTCTTTTTTTAATTTGTATTATCTTTTATTATTATAGTTAATATTTTAAGAAAAATATTATTTAATAAATAGATGTACAAATACAAGGGCATGCTGCTGCCAGTTTTCTGCTCTTGGGCCAAAACCTGTTAGTGCAGAATAGCTAATCAAAATCAGATTGATGACACTGCATTTTATTTCATAGTATTATAATTCCAAAGGTATAAAGATGCCCACAGCTATTGTTTTCTGTGAGAGTCACGTGATCTTCTACCATCTAGTTTTTCTCTCAACAGCAGAAGAAATTCCAATAAGGTTGAAAAAAATAAAGAAAACTCCTTTAAGGTATGATATTGATAGAATAGAACCTTTGTAATTCTTGTCATTTGGAGCTTATTAAAAATGCAAATTCAGAAACTGCTGAATATTTTAATGTCATTTTCAGATTGCAACAAGGACAAACACTGAACATCTGAAAAATACAATCACTAAAATATCAGTAAACAAATATGAACAAAAAACTCCAGAACAAATAAGTGGTTCTACATAGAGATACAATATAAGAATCACTTCCTCAGAGGAAGCTGGCTTTCAAAATCCAATTCTTCAGATTTTCATCAAAACCCAATTCTTCAGATTCTGAAAGTTAACATTTTTTATCTTCAAAAAATAATGTGCATTCTTTAAAGAACATGTATGTGTAAAAACAGACAGACATTGCATTTTATGATTTGCCCAGTATCTGGCCATTTTCTTTAAAATGAGGTTTCAAAATTGAAAATATGCAACAATTATTTCCCCTCCAGGTGAAAAATAAGACATAATTAAATAAATACCCTCATACAATAGTTGCTAAAAACATTTGAGATGGAGATAATAAAAAGTGAAATGTATGACCATTAACCATGTTCATCAGCAATGCTTCAGCTCTTGACAGTTCTCTTACTTCCATTAAACTCTTGAGATATTATAGTAGATAAGCAACTTGCTTGCTCTTCAAAAATTAGCCACATTATAGCTGAGAAGAGAACAAGCAGCTTTCTCTGCTGTAAAAAATTGGTCCAGCAGCTAGTGTTCATCTCATGCACTCTTACTATTTTGTCATTCTGAAATCTTACAAATTATTTTCATCCATGCAAATGAAATCCATTCCCCACCTTCCCAAATTAAAAAAAAAAAACGCATTCATTAGTGAAAGGCCATACAATGAAACCAGACTTCTCTAATGAAATTTCACAAGGCCAGATAACTTAAGGGGGACTTGTTACTCTGAAAACATATACAAGTTCAAGAAGCTATTTGTCAAAGAGCACAAAAGTAAAAACACCAATACATGTATTGTGTTCTGTGGCTTGTCCTAGTAACAGTGCAAAAACAAAGTCAAGGGGGTGAACTGCACAGTTTCCTCTCACTGCAGGATTTTCCCTCCAGTCACTCCACCTGGCAAGATTCAGATTGAATTGCAAACACTGCAAATAGTACTATTATTACTGCTAACAACATGCACAACAAAGCTATCCATATCTCATACAAGTCTTGCTCCTTTAGATCGTTATTTGCTTAACAGTCTACATTTGATAATCATCACAAACTCCAATTATTAGCTCTCTACCAGCCATGTAAGATTCTATATACATCTTAACTAAAGCCTCTTCTAAGATATCCATAATCACACAGTCATCCTATCATTTTATATCTCCATTTGCTTCTAGGTCCCTCGTAAATGATATCCCAGGTTCCCATCCCATTTACACTGTTCTCCAGGTAGATCTGCCTCTAAAATTCAGAATTTGCAAAACTATAGGAAGAGAATATTAGCCAGAAAAAAATGGGGTAATCAAACTAATATTAATTCAGGATGCCTAACTGCATGGTTTGAAATTGAGTGCCACACTAAGATTAATGTGGCATGTCAAAGCCAGTCCTTTAAAAGTAGGTGGGGCATGGTCCTTTGGTAGGAGGTGGTCACAGAGATTAGAGAGGCAGAAAAAGTGCTTTCAACACTTGCAAAGATTAAGGGTCCATTTCTGAGTCTCAAAATATCTCAAAACAAAATTTTTGATCCCATGTATTCTAAAAGATTCTCTGTTGGCTTGTACAAAGGAGATGTGGGCAGGCCATATTCAATCCCCAAGCCATACCTTCTACATCTCTGGTTTATGAAAATTAATTTAAATTCTTAGTTAAGCAATCTGCATACCACTCTGGAAACACTGATGGACAGTAAAGAAAACAATTTTCTGCCTTCATCTGTGAAGGAACTTCAAATACAAATTCCAGCCCTTCCAACTGGTGGCTACCAAATGCACGTGCAAACATGAATTAAGCATGCCAACCTAAGCAAGCACAATATACTATTAGAAGGCTGAAACCTATATAAGATGTGATATAAAATTTAAGGAAATATTACAAAATTGTGCCAAACAACGCAGGAACTGTATTTTTTAAAGTTATTTTTTCAGCATGGTAAAGGTTTATTAAAATTTGCTCCAATTTTAGCTTAAAATTTGGTAAGCTGGCTTCTACTCCTTAAGAAGCAAGTCAGAATGTGGTTCAGTGTATCTTATCCATGTTCAGTAGCAAGATTCAAAAACAGCCCCACATTAATTGTTGAGGTAGCACTCTCAGTTACAATGGCCATAATTCAGAATACTATATTGGGCAGACCAAGATTGCACACACACAGTAAGATTATTTTGTTTTCCTTTTCTGTATAGCAATTATGTCTCTAACAGCACCAACCACAATGCAACCACCTATTCCATAAAAGATTTTGAAAAAATACTTGTTTTCAAGAAAGGTTATTAAACAGGAGAGAGGAAAGGGAAAGAAACAATACCCTTTGTACTTCAGGATGATATAGATATTTGGACATTACTTTGGTGTTGTCATTAGCTCAACCAGAATTCTATTAATTTATGTTAAAATGCAGGTATATTTAAAAAATAAAAACAAACAAAATTAAAAGATTTATTCACCGGCTTTAAAATATTCACAAAAGTCTAGGAACGTAAATACTTCTTAGATACAAGTCTCACATTCTCTGAGAAATGTCATTGAACACTTGGGGTTTATAACAGTTGCTATAAACTAAAGTGCTTTAAGAACTTGTTCAGATTTCCATGACTATAAAATATTGTTTGCCTTATATGAGAATGTGAAGCACAGAGTGCTTCTCCAGACCAGGAGGGTAATAATTTAAATAGGTCTTGAAATGTATAGGCATATTCCCAATACGGCAATCCAATATTTAGTATTGGATACATTTATGGTTTCCTTCCCTAACCCTTGTTTTTAATTCAGTAACTAAGCAATATTGGGAGTTGGAATTAATACTATATTTGAGTCTTTGGGTCAGACTGTACATGGACACAAGAAAAGCTCAGCTACACATGGTATTAAACCACTCCCTCCTTCATTTACAAATAGCCTTATATTCTCTTTTAATCACATGGTGAATGTGTGATGTGACGGAGGAACAGTGAACTATATATTTTTCACCAGAAGTACACAGAATTCATATTTAAGCTGAACTTAATGCCCTATGTTCAACAGATTGAGTAACTTGCAAACATATATGCCCTATATGCATAAGTGTCCTTTTAGACACCAGTGGATGTCAAGATAAAAAAATTCATACACAAGAATCTAATTCTGTGTTCCTCAACCTTAGCAACTTTAAGATGCATGGACTTTAATTTCTAGAATGCCCTAGAATTCCATTGCTGGATGGGGAATTCTGGGAGTTGAAGTCCACACATCTTAAAGTTGCTAAGGTTGAGAAACACAGACCTAACTTCTTTGAAAAGGTCACATTTTTTCTATATATTTCATGCAACTGTGCACAATGCAGTAACAACACTTGTTAATACCTCCCGCTGCCCTTTTCAAGATCCGCCTTCTACACTGACTGCAGTTTATAGGAAAGTCTACACAAAGTCTGTGGCAATAAAACTGAGGGAACAGGAGGAGAGCTTCTCATTTTTCTTGAAGCAAAGCAGGGATGTTGATGTTCCATCCAATAGCCTGGCGATCAAATCCACAAGTGAATAGGTTGCATATTGGATGATCTTCACTCCATGCTGAACAGCAAACCATTCTTCTATGACCCTGGGAGAGAAAGATACAATACAAAAGAACTGGATGAGACTTTGTCTTTTTTTTCTCTTTTCTTTGTCCTTTTCTTCTCTTTTCTTAAGCCATACAGGTGGTCCTTGACTTAAAACTATTCACTTAGTAACCGTTTGAAGTTACAACAGCACTGAAAAAGTGACTAACAACCAATCCTCGCACTTGTTACACTCGCAGCATCTCCATGTAATCAAATTTCAGGTGCTTGGCAACCAGCATGTATTTAGTATGGCTGCAGTGTCTTGGGGTTAAATGATCACCACTGATAACCTTCACAGCTGGCTTCCAACAAGCAAAGTCAATGGGTGAAGTTGGATTCACTTAATGACTGCACAATTCACTTAACAACTTAGTGATTTGCTTAAGAACTGTGACAAAAAAGTAATATCAAATATGGCTCACTTATCAACTGCCTTGTTTAGCAACAAAAATTCTGGTCCCAATTGTGGTTATAAGTCGAGGACTACTTGTACACAATATCAATACCTGCTACATACCAAGCATATACTCCAAGATAGACTGACCATAAAAATAATCAAGGAATTAGTGATGTCTTGAAAACAAATTTGTGTTTTATTTTGTAGATAACTGCCATCAACATTATGGCTTAAATTAAATCAGGAATATCAGTGTTTGCAAATCAAGGGAACAGAAATAGTCCATCAGAAGTTTTGAAAAAGTAGAAGTTGTTCAGAATTTTTAAAATATACAGCATTAAAATAGAAAACAATTGTTAAGTCTCTAGAGAAAGGAGTGCAATTGTTTTTAGTTCAATGGCAAATTTGATGATTTTCTGCAACAGTATGATTTCAACTAAATAATAAATGTTTTGTAACATTTAAAAAAAGAACTTAAGGAGAGAGTGAGGGAGATGTTAATGAAATAGTTAAAGTTTTGCTACCTGTCTGTTGCTGCGAGGAAGACGTGCTAATCGCACTCCAGACATGTCAAATAATCTAACCTGTCGGTTGTCATGTGGAAGGGCAATGATTTTTTGGCCAACACAAACATTAATCCTGTGCAGAGGAGATAAAAAAAATAAATTAGAGAGTCTGCCAGGAATTGACAGTAGTTCAAGGCTATTGAAAATAATTTAACTGGAATTTCACGCTACACACAGTTCCAAACAATATAATTTTATTTTCTGTAAAAAAAGATGGTTTGTTTCTGGTGGTGGTGATATCATCAATATTCACAAAAAATCATCTGATGCACTCCCACTGCCTTTTTTCTGAAGGCAAAACCCCCATACTTATCCAGACAAAGACCAATTCTGATTCCCTTTAGAAAGAAAACTTAGTGGAGTTGGTACTTAATAAAATGACTATTAGGGGTCTCTAGTAAAATCACAAATAGAAAAATTGCATGCTCAATTCACATGAAGTACTTTAATTGTGTAGACCAGTATTTTTCAACCTTGGCAACTTTAAGGTGGGTTGACTTCAACTCCCAAAATTCCATACTGTCTGGGAAATTCTGGGAGTTGGAAGTCTACTCTCCTTGAAGTTGCCAAGGTTCAGAAATACTAATACAGACAGATCTGGTTTAACATTTTTAATATAATAAGGCATGCTAAAGTAATTGCCTCTTTCACATAAAAGGAGAGATACGATTTTGTAACTGAATGCCAAATCACATACATATATATAATATTTCCTATAAAGAATATAGAATGCTCATTGTTTGAAATCAGCAAAATGTGCAGCATCATAAGTGCACTGATGATGTTATCTATTTGGTAATGAAACATCTGCAATGAAAACAACCAAACTTAGAGAGTACCAAGGATCCCCCAGTTAACCCTGAGCTACAAATATTCTCTTCTATAAAACATGTAGCATTCCAAGACAATAACATCTAGATTATGAACATTCCACCCCCAAATACTAAAAAAGTAAATTATTTTGCATTAATTTAAGGGACTTATTTACTTTTACTTCAAAGTTCAGAAATGGTCCAAAAGTACAGACTGAAGATGATGTGTTAGTATTTTATCCTCATGGGTAATGCTTGGTTGTCATTTTTTTAGGATTTTCTGAAGAAAGATAGGAAATCAACCCAAAAATAGCCATTCAGATCAAAAATCCATGTTACCTTTCTTTCTCAATTATGCAGTATTCATGCTTTTCATAATTCCCTTCTGCAGAAGAGGCTAGAACTGCAATCGCTGTTACAAAGTACTACAAGTGAATAGACAAAAGCAGTCCTCAACTGCCACTCTGGAATGCTGTTTTTCAAACAATGATTCCAAAAACATAGCATTTCATAAAGGGATTAAAGAAGATGGGCATTTCAAAACAGTAAACTTCTACTAAATCTTTAATTATGTTGTGATCTGAGCACTATCTTTTGTTAAAGGAACATCTACCCGATTAAATGACTGCTTTGGCTTACCTGTTTACTGCAGAGTCTGTGCGAATAGTGGCAATGGGTGATCTCATATTTTTCAAGTCCCAAACTTTCACAGTACGATCATCGCTACCTGAAACCACATTGTCCCCCACAGTGAAAACAGCTGAAGTCACAGTGCTTGAAAGGAAGAATTTAGATCCACAGTTAACAATGTTATCAAGAATATAGTGACAATTTTAAATCTACGGTGTTTTGAGAAAAGGCAAGGAATATTATTGACATTATGTTTTGTATACTATAGTTAGCTGCTGGACTTGGGGTACAATTATGAACCCTAACTGGCATGTAGTTTAACATTTTTAACATAATAAGGCATGCTAAAGTAATTGCCTCTTTCACATAAATAAAAAATAAAAAAGGAGGAATATAATCTTTTAACTGCATGCCGAATCACATACATATATAATCGCAACAAGGTTTAAAAAACAGGCATCAGAACTGGATTTTTCTCAAGTAGAAGACATTTCACCTTTTATCCAAAAGACTTTCTCAATTCTGAAATTGAACTGGTAAGAGAGCTGGTATATAGTCTTCTAGGAAGGAGGAGTTGAAACTAAGTTCAATTGGTCAAAGTGACCATGAATAGCCTGAAAGGTTTCAGGTCGT
>JANHZU010008857.1:144106-156793 GCA_032468055.1 Acrochordus granulatus | reverse complement strand
GACTCCGGGAGGCAGTGCAGGACAGGGGGGCCTGGCGTAATGCAGTCCATGGGGTCGCGAAGAGTCGGACACGACTGTGCGACTGAACAACAAACGTGGTACTTCCTCCAGTAATGACAGGGTTCTGGGTGAAACCTGGATAACAATACTCCATGCCATGAGAATCTGCTGTAATATAACATCTTACAACCATTACTGTAATTACGCCCAATTTACATGCGTCAAACTTCATTTCTCATAAAATGTCTGTTGTCTTTCAAGTCTTTTATTTCAGAATCTTTGAATTATTTAGGCTGCATGCAAGTTTTCACACCAATTTAGCCGTTTGAAGTCATTCAAATGCAAGTACAGCATCTGCGTGCCTTTGGCCTCTAGTCACGATGGCCACAAGATCGTGTAAGTGTCTTCAGATGAACACTGGCTCTTTGGCTTGGACAGGGAGATAAGCACCGCCCCCTAGAGTCGGTCAGGACTGGCGGGATACTCTTTTTATGCTTGGATGCAAAAAAAGTTTTTAAAAAACGTTCTTTTCTTTAAAACCAGTGTAGGATAATTGTATAGTACTGTGGTCACGTTATTACACACCATCTCCCTTCAGCAACTTTCCGGGTTTATTGGAAGTGGCCCTGTAACTGTAGATGGGACTTATGCTTATGGTACCCCACTACCTCAGAGTGCTGCCCATTCTTCTCATCCCCGGCAGATTCTGACGTCCTATTCCTAAATCGATCAGCAGGTGAATGTCCCAAGGTGCCTATTGGTCAGTCTCTCGTCCACGTCTACATGCTAATTTGCTCCCCGACGTATCCATCCGCACGCCCTCCTTTCCCATTGGCTGCTTCCGGATCTTCGCTTTCTATCCTTCGGCCCCCGCAGCGGTGTTCGCCCCCTCTTCCGCCTCTCTCCATCCGTAGCTCCGCCTCCGCTCGCCATCGGGCTAGAGCTGTCTGCCAGTGGCGCTCCCGCCCGGATGATTGGCAGCCGCTGCGCGACTGAACAACTACAACTGGTCCCCTCTGAGCAGTGGTGCGATCGTTCCACGCGCTGACGCCCGAGCCGACGCGGTTGCCATTGGCCGCGTGCGCTGCGGGGCGTGTTGCCTGGCGATGTGGCGCGCGGCGCGCAGGTTGGCGACGGGGGCAGCCCCGTCCGTGGCGGGGGCGGGGGGAAGGCTAGCGGCGCTCCGCTTTTTCTCGCGGGCGGATGGTCGTTGCTGTCCGTCCAGCCGCCGCGCGAGGAGATTAGTTTCGCTCGTCTCGTTTGCAGATCCGAAGGGGAACGGAGCGCGGTAAGGAAGCGGTGGCCGGCCCACCTCCGTTTGAGGGGAAACCGGAGGGAGGGTTTCCCCGCCTCCAGAGTTGCGGTTTAATGTCGAGGTCGTTACTCGCGGCCTTCCGGGTAAAGCGCAAACCGGGTACGAAGGCAATTGTCGCTCTCATCGGGCATCCTTGAGTTCGAGGTAGTGTGCTCCTACTGAGGGAGGTTCTGTGGAACTGCAGTTGAAACGATTCTTCTCTAGATCTGCCCTCTCCACGTTCGGGGTACAATTCCCTTTCATACTAAAATGCATGAATCTTGGCTATTCTGGCTGGGGAAAATGGGAGTACAAAGGACTGGGCTAGTGCCAGATTAGAGGAGCCTGAATAAAGTTAATACTGTTAAATATTCATTCCTTCCCCCCTCCCCCCAAAAAGTTGGGACAAACTTGAAGGCTTTCATTGGGGGAGGCGATAATTTATCTCCCAGGAGAAACTCCATTTAACTAGTCATTCATTGCACTGTTGGCCTTCTTTTCTACAAAGAACTGTTGCTGATATATGGAATTTGTTTTCTCTTTGCTATTATCCTTATCATAATGTGATCTTTAAAAAAATATTACTTTCTTTCCAGAAGATGGGAATCTTCACTTACCAAGGAGGCAATTGTGAAAGCAGCAGTTGTGGGCTTTAAAAGAAATTGACACGGGGAGAAAATATCTTTAAATCCTTAAAAAACAGTCAAGGAAAGAGAGACTTAATGATTTAAGATCTGTTGGAGCAGACTATATATTCCTGGAAAACTTGAAAATTAGATGAATACTTATAAAATGCAAAGAGCTTGGTTTGTTTAGCATTCCAGAATGAAGTACAGAATTGCCCTAGTTGTTAAAGCATTTTGAAACCAGTATATCCAGTTTCTTAATACTGTATGTTTGATACACATCTGGATTCACTTAATTCCTGGATTCACTTAATTCCCATCTGGAACGTAAAATGTCATCCGATTATCTTAACTCAAAATGTGTGTATTAGGATCACCTACTCACTCATTCTGGATGGTAGGTTTTTCCTTGGTCTGAATTGCTGTTCCTATTCAGTACTTTTATTAGGGAAATCAGCAACACAGTCATGCCTGAAGTAAACATAGATGAACTGGATGAGCAGCAAGTGCAGTTGCTGGCAGAGATGTGCATCCTGATAGATGAAAATGACAACAGGATTGGTTCAGATACAAAGAAAAACTGCCACCTGAATGAAAACATTGACAAAGGTAAAATGTGATTAGTGATTATTAATTATTGGCAGGAAGGATCTAGTTTAGGTCAGCTGAGTCAGAGTCTATTGCATGATATAGGCCATGTTTCTTGTCTCCAAGTATCTGCTCTTTTGTTGTAGATCAAGATTAAAACAAAAAAGGAAAACTAGAGGAAATGCAAAAGAAATGCTGTTGATCAAGTATGTTCGGAATAATACTATTCTTCAGATACTGGTTTGTAAACATTTTGGACAGAGAAGCTGAAAAACTTCTCTTGTATCTCAGATGTAGCCAGCCTTTCAATTTAGATTTGTATATGTTTTATCTCTTGTATATGGATTCAGAATTTCTAAACATTAATAGAAAGCATGAATTGATCATTCTTTTCATGTTGTTGTTTGCAAGCTCAATTAAAAAAGGACACACATTCTACTTTGCCATGTAAATTTGGCCTTGGCAGATACATGAATTTAGATTCTCGAGTGGACAAGAAAATAATTGCCTTAGTAGATGCTTTGGGGAAAATAAAAAAAAAAGTGGAGTGACTTGCTATTCAATAGACACAAGGAACAAATTATTTAAATAAAAAGATTATGAATTCAGTGGGAATTTGCTTCTAGCTGATGTAATATAGGAGTATAACATGATTGATTACAGATTCTGTCGGCAAATAGTCTCCAAAGTAATTTATAAATGGTTTATAATGTCATTTTCTCAGGGGAGAAAGAAAGCACATAAGTGGTTCATTTCAGTAAAAACTTTATTTTGTACCAATATATTTTAGGCTAAACTTAACTCCTAAAGATATAAAAATGCCTGTTTCTTTCTGAAAAGCTCTCAGAATAATGTAATTAGCCATGCAAGATTTTCATTAATGGCTTATCCTGAAAGAACTAACACAATTGTACTGCAAATAAGTTTTTGTTTAGGTTTTGTAGATAATTGCCTACTTGTAAAGCATTACAACTATTTGAAGTTATGACCACCCTGAACACGGGACTTAATACCTGTACCCAAGTTATGGTCTTTATTACATTTATTCTGCCATTACATGAATAAAGCATAAACAAAATGAACACATGGCAGCCTGCATGTATTTACAACTACAGGGGTACTGCAGTTTCCCCCACCTGTCCATCTCCTACCCATCTGGGACTCTTTGACCTCTAAGCTATGCCACTCTAGTTGACCTTAATTTTTGTCTTCTTGCTCCCACTCCTGATGTGGCTTGCCTAACTAGGCTGCTGGGCTATATGGGGTGGCTTTGAGTACGAAAAAAGGGTGGGGAAGCAGCATAAAGGAGTTGGAGTGTGCTAAAACACCTTTTTGTGCCATATTCAAGGTCATATGGGTCTGGCTTTATAATGCAAAAAAGAGAGAGGAAAGGCTGCTTTTGGCTTCTCCCCCCCTTTTTTTTTTGCAGTTCGAAGCCAGCTACACGAACAGCCCGGGAGCATGGCACAAAATGACATTTTGACATGCTCCTGCTTCTTTTAAGTTGTTTTGTGCTTTTTCTAGTTCATCACATAAAGCCGTAAGTCCATATGGCCTAGCAGCCCAATTGGGCATGTCTCAGCAGGAGCAAGATGATGAAAGTCATCTGGGACGTGGAGGCAAGGGCTCAGTGTGCAGGATGGCAAGAGTAATTGGACTAGTCTGAGGTGGCTGCTGTTTCCTAGGGCATGGCAAGTAACCCCAGAACTGCAGTTTTGGGGCTGCAGGGCAGGGTACAGGGCAGCCAGAAAGTCAGTAATGTGGGGGTGGGGATAGGTGGAGGGAGGGAGGGATCATGCCCTTGGATTGGGGTGGGTACTCAGCTAATGACTGGTTAAATTGGAAATGGCAACAGGGATTGTGGTTGCTAACTGATGTGGTCACGTGGTATCTTGGTTTAGAACTGCATCGCTTAGTGACCAAAATTCCAGACCCCGTTGGCGGTTGTAAGTTGAGGTTATCTAAAATTTTTAAATTAAAAGTAGATGTTAGCAGAAACAGACATTAAATGTATTATCTTTGCGGTATAGTATTTCTATAATTATTGCCTGTCTTTTTCTATTAGGATTATTGCATCGCGCCTTTAGCGTCTTCTTGTTCGATACTGAAAATAAGCTACTGTTGCAACAGAGATCAGATGCCAAAATCACTTTTCCAGGTTTGTAACAATGAATCATTACAGCAGCCTAGCAGAGATTCATCTACAGTTTGAATACATTGCATACCCAGATACACCATGCAGTGTATGAAAAAAAATTATTAAACAATAATGAGATTTTCTAATAGATCAAACTCCTAAAAGATTGTTTATAGTGTCCTGATATTTGTCAACAAGTAAATAATTGGGGAAGCAATATGAGACAAAGGTGATAAAGAATTTGATATTAGAATTTGTTATCAAAATACTGCAAATGTCTTCAGCATGTAAGGCTGAAAAACAGACAGCAAAAAATCTGTTGACTTACGAGGGTAGGAGAGAGGCAGTGGTTTAAACCTGGAGATGACACAAATGTGACTGATTTCTAGATTTTTCTGTACTCTGAAGGGCAGCATTTCATTCACCTGTCTCAAACTCTGCAAGATGTTATTAAAACTTGATCCACAATTTATTTTTGGCAGATTGTTTTACCAATACTTGTTGCAGTCATCCGTTAAACACCCCACTTGAACTGGAAGAAAATAACGCCGTTGGCATTCGAAGAGCAGCACAGAGAAGACTGAAAGCTGAGTTAGGAATTCCACTGGATCAGGTAAACATTCTTCAGAGCAATGACTTCCCTGGAGAAGAGTTATTGCACAGCCTCTAGCTGTTTGGCAATCCCATTTGTCTAATTATAAATCAAACCTACAATATTTATTTGAAAACTCATAGCCTTCCCTATTCCCAAAACCCCAGATCAGGGAACAATTAATACAACGCTTTTGTCACACTTCTTTTGCCATCTTCGTATTTTGTTTGCACCGTTAGCTCTGATGTTTTATCTCAACATCTGTTTTGGAAAAAGGTGGAGAGTAAACCATCCAAGCTATACCAAAGTTCTCATTTTCAAATTCATCCTAAATTACTACATAATCACAATATGCACAATATCAGATGTAAAAAAATCAAATTGTGAAAAATTGGCCAATCAGTTTAGAATGTCATAAAAAGCATCTGTGTTGAGATTTATATTTCTTTGTGGCTAAACAATTCTGGACATAGGAAGTTTTCTCCAACATTTTTCTCAAAGCAGATTCTGTCATCTTTTTGGAAGTACTGCCAAAATGGAATAAGAACAGGTTCTTTATTTTGTGGGTTCTCTGTTTGTCCTGCGTGCACAAAATATCTGTAATGCTTGGCCAAGGAGAAGTAGGGCTAGGACTCTGTCAGTCCTCATTTCCTTCTTACTAATAGGTATTAGGACATTTTAGTTATATCTCCAGATCTAAAATGCTGCATGATCAAGAAATTCTGAAATAAGTATTACAAGGATATATTTTCATTATTAAAACTTTTTCAAGAGAACCTGTTTTCACCCTGAAATGTTGCAGATACAATTCCTTTGCCACTGCATTACATTCAGAAAAATACCACAATTCTCAGATCATTTAGAAAATATATGTGGGGAACATTAAGAAATTAATTTCTGTGGTTCTTGTCAGGGCCACCAAAACTAAGAAAATGCCACTGCTCATTTACCACAAATAGAAGTAATAACTTGAAACCTCTGTATTGAGGTGTTCTGGGAACTGTATTTATTTGTATCCTGTCTTTATTATTTGTATAAACTCAAGGGAGTGAACATATCCAAAGATCCTTCTCCAATTTCCCCACAACATGGGAGATGAGTTGGGCTGAGAGAGGGGGACTGGCCCAAGATCACCCACCTGGCTTTCATGGCTAAATCAGGATTAGAGCTCATGACCTCCCAGTTTCTAGCATGTTTCCTTAATGACTAGACCCAAATTGGCTCTCCTACACCAAACCAGGAATGGGTAGGGAATCAGTTTAAAAAAAGTAAACATAGTCTCTTATAAAGCATGTTTGGTTATAGGTCACTCCAGAAGAAATCCTCTATCTAACCCGAATTCACTACAAAGCCCAATCCAATGGAACTTGGGGAGAACATGAAATAGATTATATCCTCTTTGTGCAGAAGAATGTAATGCTGGATCCAGATCCCAATGAAATTAAAAGCTACTGCTATGTGACGCAAGAAGAATTGAGACAACTCCTGGAAAAGGCTTCTCGAAATGAAATTAAGATTACTCCATGGTTCAGGCTGATTGCAGAGACTTTTCTTTTTAAATGGTGGGATGACTTGAATAATTTGAAAAAATATGTTGATCACGATAAGATACACAGAATGTAACAAATTTGAGCTGCTCTAAAATACTATACCTTAAGCTTTTCATACTGAGACTGTTCATTGAAGCAATTTGTAGATTGATTGCAACTTTGGAAATGGGAAGAGGCCCATCAAAGTTGAAGGAAATTAGATATTTGTCTCACATTACATAGCTGAAATAATTTTCCTTTCACTTCTTGATATTTGGCTTAATAACTCATTAACCAGCTTGCATTCCTTGAAAAACCACTAAAGGTGTGAATAATCACCAAGTCACAATTTATGGGAGTATTAATGGCTTGATTACAATCTATCTCACAATGTGATGTTTGCACAATATGGAAGATGTCAACTAACCACAGTCTTGTTCAGTGTAGGTAAGAGGTAAGCCTGAACTAGTCAACTCTAAAAGCTATCTTTCATATTTTGGACAAGGGACTTACTGGAGAATGCAGAAGAGCAGTTTTCCTGTACTATCCCCCTTCAAGTTACCCACCTATTTTTATTTTTGAAGTAATTTAGCATTTCTATATTTACATATTTAAGAGTTTGGTTGACTTGCTTTTGAAGAACCTAATCCCTTGTAAACTATACCTAGCAGATTAAGAAAGATAACCTGATATTTCTAACTAGAAATGTTAAGTTTCTATATATGTATATACTAAATATGCCTTTCTTACAAGAAATAAGTTATATTAAAGAAAGGAAAATTTAAATAACTTTTACATGGAGCTTGAAAAATGCCTGAGCTATTATAGAACTAATGCAGATTGTTATATGCTATGGCCTAAGGAAAAATGGTGTTTTTGTACTCTTAGTAAATACAACATGAACCATGAAAAAGACTGAAACTCTGTATAGTGGAATAAAATGTCCTGTTAATTAGTTCACTGAGAATTGAATGCTTTTGTGTTTTTAATGGTTGGTTAACAATAATTGTGGACTACGGCACTGTGTAATTTTACTATTTGTACTCTAAAATGGAAGGACAAAACTGGCCCACAGCCTACACTTTTAAAATGCCTGAGCAGTAGTTCCAGTCCCATCCTTCCTCCTGAACTGTTCAAACCAAGAGTATCGTATAACATATTGGACATATTTAAAGTTGCTTGACATGGCCCAAGGAATCTATTTTGGGAGCCCTAGATGAAGACAACTGTTTAAGGGTCTCAGTTTCATAATATAGAAAGGAATAACCAAAGTTGACTAACACGTTTTGGCTTTTTGAAATTTCTAATTCTTATATAGAATTGACTCTTATAGCAAGGGTAGTCTTTTCATAGCTAGGATCACAACTTCAAAAATCATCTGTTACTAGTAGGGATGTGCCTAGTAGAAGGATAGTTTTAAGAGTGGGAATGGGAGCATCTATTCATTTCCCATCCTCTTTCCTTAAACACAGCATCCCTCATCTTCCCAACTCCTTCATTCTCTCATTTCCCTTGGTTGTTTATGTACTGCCTACGTGTCTGTTCTTTATTTCATTAGTCTCAGGAACAGGCTCCCAGCATGGCTATCCAGTAGCCTACCCCAACCATCACGAAACTTCCCATTGTCTCTTTTTTTTTGCCACTACTGCTGCCACAAATATACACATTAACTGTGGTCAAGTCATGGGGCTTGAGCTCTTAATACCCCTTGGAATTATTTCTACCTGGAACAACAGTTTCAGTTTACATCCAGATTAAAACGCCATTTACTTCCATACACAGACCAAAATTTCAATATCAAGCTACCCCAAAACAACTGTTCTTTGCATGGACCACTTTGCATACCCATAATTTAAGTTGTTGGGAGATTGCTTTTTATCCAGTCAGGCCACTGATCCACTAAAGGAGGTCTGACATGAATTGGACTGATTCTTTGCCAGCTGTCTAAAAGTGACATGAACAAAGCATTTGTTCTATATCCCTGAGCTAGAATTATTGCTCTATAAAGTAGAGTTGCAGTCTCTTAAAAAAACTACTTTCCTCAATTCCATGATAGAATGATCCAAGATAGATTTGAATAACACATCTGTAATCCTTTACAATAAAAAAGTAACTTTCAATGAAGTGATCTTTTAAAATTTATTTCTTTTACAAAAATATATTTTCTATTTTCCTCTTAAAAGTTGTTTTATCTTTATTTCATTGTACCAGATTTCCTCTTGCCAGAAAATAAATGTTTGGGCTTAAGGTCAAAGACTTGCCTATCTGCCTTGCCTTTCTTGCCCAATCAGTTCATTTTTCTTTGAGATTTCTTCATCATGATTTTAATCATCTTCACCATCTATAAAAATAACACATATATACAGTAAGTAAAAAATGCACATTTCACATATTAGGAATACAAATATTACATAACCCCAAACTGCTCTCCACATATGTTGAACTTCAGTCTCCATGTTTCTATGGCCATGTTGAATCTAGATTACACATGGAAATTACAGCTCTGAAAGAATACTAAAAATAACCTAGATATTAGGATTAATCTGGCAATCAAAACAAGTGTCCCACATCACAATTCACTGAAAAAATAAAATTACATCTGGACAAAGCAAAGGATCATCTCAAAACAGAAAATTAAACATCCTTATAGAAGCTAAACACACAACAACAGAATGAAGTCTGAAGTTGTAAAATTGCCAGTAATTTTGAGGCCGCCAAAATTTTCCCCATTTTTTGCAGAATAAACTGATTTATGCAAAAGGTAAAGAAGATGAGTTTGACACAGATACCATATGCTGTTGCCAAGGTAATAAGTAAAACATTTTTAAGTCCATAACATTCAGAAGCAGCTCAGAAACTTCCTAACTGATGGAGCTTCCTTCTTAGAAAAGGAGATAAATCAGACTTGCAAGAATCTGCTATTATAGCCAATATCAATCAAAGTAGTTTTAGCCCTTCTGTGGAATTGATATTTTTGTCTGGTATACCTAGTGGAGCTGACAATTTACTCCTAAAATTTTCATGTCTGCAAATTTAATGATGTTTTATCAGACAATATTTTTTAAATTTTTTATCTGAATTTATTTTAAAATATTTTTTGAATTTTATTTTGGTACTCAGTTTTGCTATTTTTGAAGTCTAATCAAGAATACATCAGAAAAAAAAGCAAATGAAATATGGATTTTTTTTCTTTAGTAACATGACAGGAACTCCTGGTGCAAAGCTTATTTACTTTATTCTTGCATTAGGAAGCTGGACTGGACTGCTTGCCCCTTTTGTACAGGAGCTACAGAGCTTTGACATTCTAGAGAAAAATATTCCTACTAAAATTTAAAAAAATTTGGGAAATGATGGATGCACTGTATATACATGTCTTTGATTAAAAAACTACTGGAATTATTATTTTTTTTCAGAAACTAAAAGAAAAAAAATCCTATGGAAAAAAATTCATTTCCAATTATTGTTTTTCCCCAAGCCTTCACTTCTCTAATCAAGTCCTGAATTGAAAATTTTTACTGGTTATTTCATGGCCATGACTGAAGTAGACTCTATCACGTCTTTCTCTTTTTCGACTTTTCATCCTGCCTTCTTCCTTGTTATGAACAGTATAATCTATGCAAAATTCTCAGATTCCATTATATTTAACAGATCTTACTTCCAATTAGAAAAAGATTACACAAATATCACAACAAAGGACTTACATAAATCAGTATTGCATTCCTTAGTGCAGAATAATATAGATTAGCCTTCCTCAATCTGATGCCTTCAAAATTTGTCTGAACTTTGGTTGTACTGGCCAGGAATTCTGGGAGTTATTGTTCCAATTGATGGAAGTCATAAGGATAGAAACTGAGAGATGGTGAGTTCTAGTCCTGCCTTAGGCATGAAAGCTGGCTAGATGCCTTTTGGCCAGTCCCTTTCTCTCAACCCAACTCACTTGAAAGTTGTTTATAAAAATAATATAATCAGGAAAGGCAGGCAGGCAGGCAGGAAGCTGATTGAGAATAAACTGAAAAAAAGAAATTAGACATGGTAAATAATACTCTGAATCTATCATAATTTGATAAAAAAGTAAAGTTCCATACAGTGGTATTTATTACAGTGGCAATAAAAATGTTACAAAAGTGGCTGGATAAATTCATCCATTCACACACTATTTGTTGTACTAAATCCTGACTGCTAATTACTGTAGCACAAAATGTGTACTTGGAATAATCTGGAAAAAATAGCAGTGACAACTTAATAAGACTGAGACAAACTTGAATCTAAAAGACCAGAGACATCATGAGGGGTGTGAGAGGTGCTGTGACTTCGGGCCAAAGATGTGGGTGGTACAGAGTCTCCTTGTTTACGTTTATGGATGACTCTCTGTGATCTTCTTGCCTGGGCTAAATAATATGCCTGAACATTTGCAGGAAAAAAAAGAACCCAGTTAGAGTCCTTATTAATAAATTGATCAGATGCCCTGCTGCAACCTAGTGTTCTACTGATCAACACAAATTCTTTGAAAATCAGCGAAGAGCCTACAAGAGGAAACTTGCCCGTGAAGACATTCCAAGTTGCTACTGAGGTCAAGAAAAATCTTGCTGTTTTAACAATGGCTAGCTACAAACCCAGCAGAGCATAAATGGAACAGCTCTATTGTTCCTCCCAGAAGAACCACACAGTTATTTATGATAGAAAGCCACTGACTGTCCTCAATTAACCTCCAAAATGATCCTGACAATTTAAATTTAAGACTATTTAGAATACTTCTAATGGCCTTACATTTTTTAGTTTTTAGCCATTCTGGTTTAGTGGTTAGAGCATCAGACTAGAAACAGGAGATGGTTAAGTTCTGGTCTCCCCTAAGGAATGGAAGCCAGCTCGGTAATTTTGGGTAATGCTGTCTCTCAGCCCAAATCACCTCACAGGGTTGTTGTTGTGGGGAAAATAAGAGGAATTAATATTAGATATGTTTGCGCCTTGAGTTATATAAATAATAAAGCTAAAATGTAAATAAATACTTTCAATGTAATTTCCTCTTCCTTATTTGCATTCCCCAATTTTTGTTATTCAGTTGCTAAGTCATTCTGACTCTTCGCAACCCCATAGGCCATAACGAACAGCACAACTGTTCGAGATGACAAATAAGAGCTTCAAAGAGATTGCCATTCACACTCTGAAAAGACTGACTCAATAATAGGGACTTTTAAACTTTACCAATTAAACTTTAGGTACACTGGCAATAGGAAAAAGTGACTGAATGGCTTATTCTTTGAACTGAGCATGGAAAACATACAAGTGCATCCCAACAGGACAAAATTCTGCATGCTGGACTAGAACACGCTTCCACATTTATTTTTTTAATTAGCAAAATTCTTAGTTTTGAAAATAATTCAAAAATAGTTCCTCCCATAATCTCCAACTAGCTTTATCTTTAGGGAAAACTGGTTGAAATACTAAGTATTTGAAACCCTTCTGTCTAAATGCTTGGACAGCTGCTGGTGGTCTAAACATGCTGGAGTTAAATGGATGATCAATTTGCTTTTGCATTAAGATTTCCTCCAAACTTCTATTTCTTGTTGTCTGTATAGACAACACAAAAATATCTGTATTTTTTAAGACAAGCCACAGCTAGGAAATACTATTGAAAAATTTCCCAGTCTGTTTTCCGTCTACAGGTAGTCTTCGACTTACAACAGGTAACTTAGCAACTGTTTTGAAAGTACAATGGACCCAAAAAAGGAGATTTACAACCTAGATTTGAAATTCCAAGGATTGGTCCCCCTTTGCAATCATGACTAAACTTTGGATGTTTGGCAACAAGGACAAATTTATAGCTGTTGCAGTATCCCACAACTGTATTTTATCGCAACAAAGTTTAAAAAACAGGCATCTGGACTGGATTTTTCTCAAGTCGAAGACGTTTCACCTTTAAT
>JANHZU010008857.1:100557-110862 GCA_032468055.1 Acrochordus granulatus | reverse complement strand
AGGGAAGGGCTGGACCCACTACTAAAGGGACCAGTGGATGAACCAGACTCCAGCCGGACGGTGCAAGCAGCAGACAACCCCTGCAAAATAAAGAAAAATTGATGTGGGGTTGGAAATTTTGGGTATTGTGGGCGGTGCTGTGTTTAGTGGGGTGGCTGATATTTTATCGATTCAGAAAATAAATTCTGCTAATTTGTGGGAAGCCTCTGCCTCGCAAATCAAGTAAAGAATCTGAGGGAGGTAAGCCAGATTCGGCACCAGAGCAGATTACTCATGTGCAAATTTTGTGACTGTGAATGCATTACTGAATGTTGTTGTTGCTATCCTAGAAAGGATAAAAAAAATTACAGATTTAACATGGGAAGACTGGGAACTATTAATGCAATATGGGGGGTTATTTTAGTAGTAATATCATACCAAAGCCAGGGGCCAGAACATCAGAGAAACCTATTCATAAAAATGGTGTGAAGAAATACATCCGTCGTTTAATCTGACTGAAAGTTGGATCTGCTGGATCCGTGGACTTCAATTTGGCTCTGGTATGCCAGGCCTTTGCCTAAGCAGCCCCAGAAAACCAAACAAATGATGGGACTCAGAAAGGGTCCTGGAATTTGCCAAAAACAACAGAAGGGAAATGTTGCTTAAACAGAGCCCACCATAAAGGAGTCAAGGTGGGGCAGAGTAGTTGTGAATGGACCCAGAGCTATGAGTTTGTGTGTCTCGAAAACAAAGTTGTTCCCAAAATAACTGCACTAATATCCAAGTTAATCAATGTTTTTGTGACACCCAAGTTGGATATGAAGGAACAACATGGGTCCAACTAATACAATGTAAGTGCCTGGGAAAACAGAATGGTCCTACACATGTTGTTAGCAGAAAAAGGAGGAATATGTGTGATGTTAAAAGGAAAGTGTTGTCCCTATATCCCTAATAATACTGCCCCAGACAGAACATCACCAAGGCCCTACAAAGATTTACAACACTATCAGAAGAATTGGCTGAAAATTCTGGAGTAGATACCTCGATAACAGGATGGTTGGAATTAAGGTTTGATAAATGGAAGGGGCTGACTCTTTTCAATAATAACGTCCTCGGTTACTGTTATTGGAGTTGTGGTAGATCTGGGATGTTGTATAATTCCTCATGTAAGAGGATTAACGCAGAGACTAATTGAAACAGCCATAAGCAAGCAAATATGATGTAGGAAATATGTAGGAAATATGATGATAATGAATGAGGAGGAAAATGTCATTGTCCAAAGGGAATGTGAGAAAATGTTAGAAACCTTAGAAAAATACATTTTTCAAAAAGATGAAAGTATAAAACAATGCGTTTGGAGAAAAAGGTGTAAATAAAAGAAAGGGGGGATTGTGGGGAAATAATAAAGAGCATGTTTTTCTCCAAAGATCTGTTTTCCTAAAAGAAGCAGTTTATAACCTTGATGGGATCGACTGAAAGGCACCCATCCTCTTCCCAAATAGTTTGTTGAAGGTTGACTGAACGTACATCTTTTTCCCAAACAACTTGTTGAAGGTTGATCCAGCCTTATGACTTGTTGAAGGCTCTGATAAGATGAATTAAACAGAAACCAAAGGCGGCTTCATTATCACCAGACTGGCAAGAAGGAATGAGTAGAAAGACTTGCCTCAAGGCAACATGTGAGCATAGCCACAAAAGGAAAATTGCAAATAAGGATGGGGGGAGATAGAATTAGAGTAGGGGGAGATATAAACTAAGGTGGGATTTATTAGGTGGCACTAATAGGCTGTACACTCTGGAGTACCTGTCCAATGGGGAAGAGGAGGAGGGCATGTCCGGCCGGGAATAGGGTGTCATTGTGCAAGGATTGCCTGCTTAGGTGTGCCGCTGTACCTGTGTGTACTTGGTGCACCCGTCTTTGCAAAAATGTTAAATACATTTTTCTGTCTTTATGCCAAACTCTCTAGTTTGATGTTAAGTTGGGAACCTGGGTTGTTTCTAATATTGACTCTGGGCGACGATCAAGCTAGTATGGACTTCTGTAATTTATTTCTCACCATATTTTGTTTATGGGAGAGACACTCTCTGTCTGGCTCCTGTGGTGAGACCTGTCTAGTATGGCTGAATCTCTGGCATAGTTCTCAGCTTCCTCAAGAGCACACAGACCCCATACCCACATCAAAATAGGTATCCCTCACTGGGGATCAAGGTAAACACTTATACCATCATATGGCCTATGAACCTTTCTACTGTTCTTTATTCAACAAACCATTTTTAAAGCAAATAATGTGTTTTGATAATGTAATATGCAAGCCCAGTCTTTGTGCATATCTATGTGTTTTGGGCTTGGCCAACTTTAAACCAGTTTAGAAGCTCTATTTCGAGTGAGCACATGAAACACAGAGACAACGGGATGCATTTCAATAAAAGTGGCAGGCCAGTATAGCTGTTCCTTTCAAATAGTTTTCCATGTTGGCACTATCACATTTTCATAGTAGTGAGTAAAGACTTCAAACCAAACTAGACACACAACTCTTTTAATATCTTAAAGGATTGTTCCCATCGCTAAACTGAACATAAAACATTTAAAATTCAACTTGTTCTACACTTTTCTGTGAGCTAAATTAGCTCTAATTTTTACCACTTGGCTACTGTCACTGCATTTCAGTAGCACTTATATTCCTATCAGTCAAGTGATCAACTAATTATTTTCACCATTTAGTTTCATAATGAGCCAATGAACACTAATCTCAAACAGGCTAACATAACATATTCAAGCCACATAAACTGGGGTCCTTGACAGTCTATTTACAACTGATTTATAACTTCATAAACACTCGAATTAATTCACGTCCTTCAGCCTATTTGTTAGAGCAGTTCAAAGATGGAAACGTTCATTGGGAAAGGTTAGGATCACATCTGCCTGAAGAAGTAAAGCTGAACATTGAGAAGGATTCATTTAATATTACAGATAACAAAAGTGAGTTTGATGGCCTATGACAGATTAATAACATCTCATTTACAGATCCACAAAACAGCATGCATTACACATTTTTAACCACCATTAAAAATCACAGTCACCACTTCCAAGAACTGCATTCCTGTTTTCAGTAATCCCTAGCTCTTATTAAGTTGAAAGAAAGAAGTGAGGAATGATTGTAAAAACACAAGATTATTATTTATAATAATTTTATTTTGTGAGAAGAGCCTTGGTCTAGTATGTTACAGCTTTTTGTTGTTGTTCAGTTGCTAAGTTGATTCTGACGCTTCACATCCCGTGGACCGCAGCATGCCACGCCTTCCTGTCCTACGCTGTCTCCCAGAGGCTGATTATTATATATGCCTTATTTCTTGCTTAAGGTTTTAATATAAATATCTACTGGTAATGTACTTCATATGATGGAATGTTAAAGGATTGAAATTTGGGAATTGAAATTTCTTCCCCCCCTTTTTTAGGAGACTCACAGAAAAGATAAACAACTTCCATAAAAATGTTGCAATTTAAAATCAATTTTCTAATTTGATTATTGAAATACAAAATGAAGGTCATTTCTAAAAAAAGTTTTAGACAATTTATTAAATATCCCTTAATTTATATGATCCTGTGAGATTTTTCTCCTCCGATTCACCCCCAAAAGCACAATTATTCCCAAACTATGTCAGTAGACCATATGATTGTCATAGTGATTTGAATTAAACTTTGGGTTCCCTTCAGAGATTATAATAACCTACCATGCAAATTATATTTTTAGATTCATAAGATTTCATAATTAATGAAAAAAGGCAGTACAGGTAGTCCACAACATACAACTGTAATGGAACATGGCCATTATAGTTGTATGTTGTGATGGTCACAAATCAGGTTGGTCATGTGACCAACCCATTTTACATTTTTTGCGACAGTTGATAAGCAAACCCATTTTGTATGGTGCCATTTTGCTAAAAACTAGAAGGAACTTCTGGTTTTTGGCAAAACCATTGTAAAATGTAGTCAAGTGACTACAGGATGCTGTAAACAGCCATAAATGTTGCTTTATTGCTGAGCACCCAAAGTTCATTCATGTGACCAGAGGATGGTGGTGATGATTGTCGGAATTAGTTCATAACTCCCTTTTTCCAGGTAGGTTGTAACTTCTAACGGTCACTAAACAACTCGTCAAAAATCAAGGATTACCTGTATAGATTTACTGGAGTCCAACAGGGTGGGGGAAAAGTATTTCTGTTTTAAGGTTATTGTTACTATACGTTTGTGTATTTTGATGTTCTATCCTTACTTATAAAATTTAACACAACTTTGTATATGTGCAAGTTATTTTCTGCTGTTTCATGGCTGCATCCACAAGAAACACTTTTTAACTCTGAGCATAGCCTTCTTCTCTAACATCCCTTTCTAAATGCTAAATTTCCCCAATGAAAAATTGCTATCCAAATAGTTATACAAATCTGAATGACAGCTTCTGTAATCCAACAGGCTGATCATTAAGATCTCAGATGAGAATTCAGAAATGGTTTGCTTTGTCAAAATCACAAGATACAGGCAATTTTGGAAGATTGCGTGAAGTTCTTAGCTATACATTAAGCTATATAGTAATTTTGGAAGATGCATGAAGTTCTTAGCTATATATTAAGAGTTCCTGTCAGATACTTTCACGACACTAAATGAAATCTCCAACTCATTTCTATGTTTTAAAAAATTTCCTACGGAGATTAAGCATAGTCAGTTAGTGTCTAGGATAGTGATGGACAATCTTTAGGACCCTATGTGTCAAAAATTCAGAAAATGCCCACTTTGACTCTGTTGGCATGTCACACATACACACACAATCTGGACAAGAGAGGCCTCTCCAGACCTGCTCTCCAAGCTCACCTCCCTGCTCGACTTTCCTCTCCAGACCCTCTAGAAGTTGCGCAAGATTTTGTGAAGCCTCTGAACATTGCACAACCATTTTCACATAATGTTGGCGAGGAGGGGAACTTCAGAGGCTCTGCTTATCAGCAAAAAATGGCACGAAGTGTCACCTGAGACATGCATGTGATAGGTTCACCATCACTGGTCTAGGTAGTTCAGGTTATCTGTCCTTTGTAACATCATTCCACTGAGGTGAGGTCAGCCCCCATCCTTCTGGCCTTCCAGCAAAATCTGAAGATATGGGCTTTCTGGGTTGGCTTGGGGGCCAGATAGCTATGTGTCATCAGTGAAGCGGCGACTTGATTGAAGGCTCCACGTCTATTTTATTCCCTCCCATCTTGTATTTGTTATTTTATACTTGTATCGGTTTATTTTTTGTTTGTATCTGTTTATACATGTATTTTTATTGTCAGATGCCCAAAGTCGCTTATAGCAAGTTGGGTGGCAAATTAATTTAATAAATACATAGGTTTTTTTACTTTGATACCCTTGGGGAAATCCCACAAAAGTATTCCACCAACAGAATTAGCTATTGGTAGAAGTGATGTCCACTCATTTTTCTTGACAAAACCATGACCTTCAAAATAGGGGATTTTCATCAGGAAAATGCCATCAGAGGAAAGAGCTGGACTTCTCACTTGCCCAGCTACACAGTTCATACTCAGATCTCATGCAACTGTTCCTGCTTTGTGAAAATATCTTTTTAAAAAGGATTGTATGAACACAGCTGAATCAATCAAACCTTCTCCTCTGTTTATCTTTCTACCTTAGACTCTATGCCACCCAAAGTCACACGACAGTCAATTTAATCAATAAATGTCAACTTAATAAATAAATTTAACCAATAAATATTTGGTCATTAATAAATAAATGACCAAATATCTGCTAAACCTACAGTAGAGATGGACAAGTTGTGACCCCTGAAACCTTTTTTTACAACTCCAAAATTAGAAAAAGGGGGGCAAAGCACTGAAGAACTGCAGTGATTTCCCACAAATAAAAGAAAATATTTTGTCTCCTCTATTTTTGTCTCTTCTTTTAATTTAAATATTAATCAAGTATTTTAAAAAGGAAATGTGATTCCACAACTAAACCCTTACCTTTTCTATTGATGTCATCACATCACTGTCCTGCTCCCAAACAAAAGAAATATTAAATGTTAAGTATGCTTACCCTAAGATAGGCTGCTAGTTTCATTAAAGGCTGCTCTAGTTATTGAGGAGATATAAGCAATACATTCGGTGGACGATGCACACACACAGTGCTCTTATAGACACACATTTCACCTTTCTTCCCAAAAAGGTTTCTACCGCCAACAGTCACGGAAAATTAGTAGTATGGCTATAGACAGCCAGTTGATATTTAAGAGTGGCTTGGAGAGATTCCTAGCCAAGATAATATGAACCCAGAAGCAATACTGTTCATTAAAAAAAGTCGTAATTTATTTAAGAAACAAACTTTCTAAACTAATTAAGATAGTAATAGAATGTAAAAGAGATTTCAGCAGTGAGAGTTTGCGAAAGTGGGGGAGTAAAATAGCAGAGAAATCCGATAATTCATTCCTTTTATTGGAGCTTCAGTTCCAGTGGATCTACTTGAAATTTCCCATGATTTAAAAGAGCAAAACAGCATGCATATTTTCCATTTATAGACAGTCCTCAACTTACAACTGAAATTGAGCCCGTAATTATGGTTGTAAATCAAGATGGTCATTAAGTGGGTCACCATGTGACCACACCCAATTTTACGTCCTTTTTTGTGGTGGTTGTTAAGCAAATCCATTGTCAGCAAAAAATAAACACTAGTTTCCAGCACAACCATCGTAAACTGTGGTCACAGGACTACAGGATGCTGCAAACAGATGTACATGAGGACAGTTGGCAGGCACCCAAAATGCAAAAATGTGATTACAGGGAAGTGGAAGTGACAGAATTTTGAATTCAGATCATAAATAGCACTGTGGAGGTCTAGCATAACTTCAAACAGTTGTTATATGACTGGTCATAAGTCGAGGACTACTTGCAACTTAGTCTACCAAATATTTATTCTAGTAGAAAGTCCTCAGGATTGATTAAAACTCAGTATTTCAATTACAGGAAAAATTAGTTCTATTGCATTTATCATGCATGAATATATAACAGCTGAAAAGGAGACATTCCTAGTGATACTCAATGCAGCTTTTCTTTAGAGAAAAAGTCATTTTAACTTCAGCAATACATAACTGGAAGATTTTTAAAATTATCATCAGAATTTTTAGAAAGAAAAATAGTTTTTAAAAATATTTCTAACCAACTAAAAGAGAAACCCATAGGAAACTGTAAATATGGGTATTTTCTTTCTAAATATTATACACAGGCTGTTGGTTGTGTTGTTGGGATTAAACCAGGGAATGCTTCTTAGTAACAGGTTATTTCCTATTACAAAAAAGGACTCCTACATTAAATATTATAATATTATGCAAAGAATTTGACACACGGAAGACTTGGTGATGCCCAAAGATCCAGCAGAATGAACCAAGGGTCAGCCAGTCCCAGAATATATTGTTAAATATATTATTATTATAGCTTGATAGATATATAGTACTGTGCAAAAGTCTTAGGCCACTATTAGATTTATTGTTCTAGAAATGATATAATGAGCATATATAATTATGTCTCGGTTTCTTTATTAGAATCCAAACAGAAAATGCAGGAAACGTGTATGCAGTATTCAAAAACATATTGTCACCGCCCTCGCCGCCCGGACTCACCTGCGAAAGCGAGGTCCCGCGTGGTAGGTTAATGTCAGACTGCGCCTGCGCAATCCAACCCCCGTGTAAGCCGCATTTGTTCATTTAGATGAAGGAAGGGCAGTGGCGTGCTTGTTTGGCCCTTCTCGTGTCCCATACATCGGGCGAAACCAACTTTCTTCGCACCCTGCGAGGGGAGGGGAAGAAAAAGGAGTAATGAAGGTTCAGGCTAGTGTTGTTAGGCCGTGGCGTGCTGCCTGCCAGTGTGACTTGCCATGCGGAAAGACATGAAAAAAAACGGCTGCCTTTCAGCTTCGGAGGGCGTCAAGAAAGTGTAGCGAAATGGTCTCGTCCCTTCTTTCTTCGCCCGCGCGAAGTCGCTGGGAGTCCAGTGGGCGGGGCTCAACGGGCAGCCGTGGCGGCTGGGTAATGGCAGCTCTGTGAGGAGGCTCCGGGAGAGCAGCCTGCGCACGAGACACACACGGCGCGGCGCGGCGCGGCGCGGCGCGGCGGTGGGAAAGCGCGACGCTGACCCAGGCCTCCCTGTTGCCAGGTAACAGAAAAAAGGCGAAGGCTGAGGGGGCACGCTCTTCCTTCGCCGCTCTCCCCCCCCTCTCCCGCGAGGTCTCCTTTCATCGCTCCCCGAAAGATTCGGTGTCTCCCTGTCTCTCGCTTCCCTCCGTCTTCCCCTATGGGGACCGAACCTGTGCTTTGCCCCTCGGCTGGTCAGGCTAACAGCCTCCCCGCCCGCCATCCTTAGCCGAGTACCGCTAAGATATTGAATGTGAGTATGCAAGCACGCTTGCGTGTGTCTGGAACCAGAGATGGTGGAACCCGTGTTTAAAGCAGGTCGGCTGGCATCCATGCCGAGTTGGGGCGGGACGTCAAGGTGCTGGGTCTGGATGCTGGAATAGGCACCAAGCAGGCCCTGTCACTGCAAGGCATCGGGTACATCCATGTATCGGTGGTTGAGTGAGAAAATTCGGATAGTGTCATCCTGTCCACTCCAGTGTTTTCGTTTCTGCCTTCATCAGGGAGATGGCTGGGGTGAAAAGAGGATTTTCATGATCCTGAAAGCAGTCTCAATGAGGCAAGGTTATGCCTTCAAAGTCCAGAATGTCCCAACTTCTGCCAATTTTTGTTTCACGACCCAAACTAAAGGATGCATAATGTTAAACGTGGGCTGTATCTCAAAGTTGTGTCTGAGACAACTGAAAGTATCTAAAATTGACATCCAAAGACATTTTTCTATAGCATTTTCTCCATAAGGATGGCCGCATGTCTTATTTACAAGACCTTTATTTTCTTTTTCAATGCTGAAAAAAAATATTTAAAAATGGATATTGTGCTCTAGTTGACTTTGTGGTATACAGAAGGACACACAGGTGAAAGGGCATGGGAAAAGCAGTTTGCTAAAAAGGATGTGGTGACATGCTAGGAATGTAATGTTTTTATAAAATAAAAGCATTCAAGCCGTAAGTTAAGATCATTATTCCCATCACAGGTCAGCACTTAATGATAAAACTGTTTTATCAATTTATTATTTTTGTCTTGTTTTAATTGGCCGCAAGCAATATATTAGAAAAACTATTTTGTGAAAAGAAAATTCAATAATAAATTGAACATCATAATCTTCATGCCCCTTAACATGGATTGTAACACTAATTTTTATCTTTTCACAAAAGTCTTTAAAATTGTTTAAAAAATATAAGATCATGTTGATTGAATGTTACTTCTCTTCACTTGCCATAAGTTCTAGTCCCACCATAGTCATGAAAGCCAGCTGTGTTCTCAGCCCGGCCCACAGGGTTGCTGTTGTAGGGGAAAAATAGGAGGAGGAAGGTGTGTTAAATATGCTCACTACCTTGAGTTGTTTATAAAATAATAAAGGTGGGATACAAATAAATAGTTTTTTAAGTCACCTGTTTTCTTTCAAAGCTATAGAAATCCTTTTACTGTAGATTTGTATATGTTCACCTGCAGGAAAAAAGCCTCATACTGAATATGTATACTTGGATTCAGGATAATATCTGGATAATAGAAGGGGCAAAACTTATTATGTCCAAACAAACTGTGATGTTTGTTTTATTTCACTAAGTAGGCAGTTACAAGGGTACAGTTCACTAGGTCAGGCAGTAAAAACACGCACTCCTTGAAGATGGCCCTGATGCTTGAAGAAATTGAAAGTAATTGAAAAACAGGCTGATGGAAAAAAGATAGCCGGGCCCTATCATTGATGACACAAACGAGTTACAAGAACTCACAAATGTCTGTTGGATCATAAAGAGTTAGAAGATTGAGCAACAACAGAAGCAAAAAGATCAGAAGTGGTAAATATTACTGATTTTTAGAAGTCTAGAATTGATAAAACTATGTTTTTAAAGACACAGTAATTTGTGAGTTTGGTGAAGCCATAATTGTCTGCATAGGGCACTTTAGTTGTCACAAACTATAGTTGTAGAAATATATATCATAGTCTACGCAAATACAATCTTTTCATGTTCTCAGAATTGTACATTTTGTATCCCTTTCTCCATGTATTTCATAAATTTTCACAGTAGATCTTAGGACTATAATGTGTAAACTCAAATTGAATTTAGCTAAGCAAATATTTTATAGTTATAGTTTATATGCATTTTAACACTATGTGCAAGTGAAGGATCTTGTTGTCATTTGGCTTTGCTTGTGA
>JANHZU010008857.1:49620-59740 GCA_032468055.1 Acrochordus granulatus | reverse complement strand
GGCAATGGAGTAAACTGCGCGAGAGGAGAGTTGGTAGAACGCACACGCGCTGCTTCCGGTATGGCAATGGAGTAAACCACGCACGAAGAAAGATGATAGAACGCACGCACGCTGCTTCCGGTATGGCAATGGAGTAAACCGCGCGAGAGGAGAGATGATAGAACGCACGCATGCTGCTTCTGGTATGGCAATGGAGTAAACCACACGAGAGGAGAGATGGTAGAACGCACGCATACTGCTTCCGGTATGGCAATGGAGTAAACCGCGCAAGTGGAGAGATGGCAGAATGCACGCGTGCGGCTTCCGGTATGGCAATGGAGTAAACCGCACGAGAGGAGAGATGGTAGAACACACGCGTGCTGCTTCCGGTATGGCAATGGAGTAAGCCGCGCGTGAGGAGAGATGGTAGAACGCACATGCGCGGCTTCCGATGTGGCAATGGAGTAAACCGTGCAAGAGAAGAGATGGTAAAACTCATGTGCGCTGCTTCTGGTATGGCAATGGAGTAAACTATGCAAGAGGAGAGTTGGTAGAATGCACACGTGCTTGCTGCGTTAGCAGAATGCGCGCGCAGGGTTACTGTCTGCAACAGTGGAGTAAACCATGAGGTAAGAGTTGGCAGAACTCTTGCACGGAGTTGCCTGAACGGGAAATACAGAGTGCGCTTACTGATGATGCGCAAGGTTTGGCACGAAGTTTCCTCATCTCATGAGTCGTGGCTCTTCTAGCAGAATTTTTTTTATTAAATTTTTTTGCTCCTGCGAGTTTCTCGTCTTGCGAGTTCCTCGTCTTGTGAGGTACGACTGTATATTGATCCAAAAAAACTGCGTGGATTTGACCATGTAGAATGAGGATTACATGCTATAATGGGTAGCCTATTTAGGACAGGGTTTCTCAATCTTGGCAACTTTAAGCTATATGGACTTCATGTGCTAGCTGGGAAGCTGTGAGAGTTGAACTTAAAGTTGCCAAGGTTGAGAAACCTTGGTTTAGGCACATCAATTTTTATGAAAAAATACATAGCATTTATTTTTGTCTTTATTTTCTTGTTTTCCATTCTAGGAAATAAAGAAGAGCCTCAGCCTGAAGATCAAGAAGATTTACGAGAAGTGCTTAAAAAAACACTGGAGTTCTGCTTATCAAGGCAAGCATATAATGGATATAATCTAATTGAGCTTTAAATAAATTAAATACTAATTGGGGTAGAATAGGCAATATAATTAATTATGAATGTGATAAACAATATTTTATTCTGAACTACAAAGAAATTCTGATTGGGTAAGAATACACACATACACTACTGTGCAAAAGTCTTAGGCTATCACTCACTTTCTTTTAGCAAAGTTTTAATGACCTAATTATTTTTCAGTCTGTATATTTTCAAACAGAATATACAGGAAATACAAAATTTAAACAAACACGATTTTCAGAACAAAATGGCATTCTCAGGCAAAAGTCAGTATTAAATAGTCAATACTAAATATTGCCCCTTTAGTCATTGGAATTTTTTTTTTTGCTTGTTTTGAATATTGCATACTGTTCAGAATTTTATGTTGGGGAGACTAAACAATTATATAAAAGAATATGACAACAGAATTTTTCAGAAACATTGGCAGTTCATTTACATCTTCATTACAAGAAAATGGACATTCTATTCAAAGCAGCAGATTTCAAATTCTTGATAAAGAAACCAACTTGGCTTTTGGGAGGAATAAAAGAGAGCATATAGACATCAAATCCTTCCATAAACAGGGGGAAAGACAAGATTTCACTTGTCTTCTGTTTATAACCTGGCTTTGGCACATTTGCAGAAAAATAGTCTTTTGGCAGAATATGAAGTGATTAAACTGAAACCTTGAGGCTGTCTTCTGTTTAAATGTTTTCTACTAAGCTCCTGCTTCAGCTTGTTATGTGAGAACTCAGAGTATCCTGTTTCACAGTTTCCTGCTCCTTTTGAGAAATGTGTCTATATTCATTACCATTTTTCCTTTTTCTTATGAGGCTGAGAAAGATTCCTGAATGAAACATTTCTCTGTAATATCTAAAAATAAAAGTCCAGTTGCCTTTTTAAGATAGCTTGCAACAATATTTTTGCAATATGCTGCAAGACATGCCCTGGATTAATGAAAGCATACATAGATATTTAAATACATAATTGTATCTCTTCTAAGAATTACATGGTGGGTTGATTTTGTTTTTGTTTCTTCAACAGAGAGAATCTTGCCAGTGACATGTACCTTATATCTCAGATGGACAGTGATCAGTATGTGCCAATAATGACTGTAGCTAATCTTGACCACATCAAGAAGCTGAGCACTGATATGGATTTGATTGTTGAAGTGCTGCGATGTAAGTAATGGCAAATCATGTATTATTTTTGCACCACTATTTAGAATTAAAGATGGATGACTTGAGATAGGTGGAACTGAAGTTTGTTTTTTCCCTTAAAAAGTAATATATCTTAAAAGGATAACACTCTTTTTTATAGAATGCTTTTGTAGACTACTAAGTTCTTTTATTTTAAATGGAATAAATAGTAGAATTAAGTCTCTCTCCATACAGATAGACTTCAATTTACAAACACAATTGGGACGAGAAATTCATTGTAAAGGTGTTCAGTCATTAAGCAAATGACATTTTTGTCACTAAGCAAATGACCTTTTTGTCACTAAGCAAATCATATGACTTTTTGTCATTAAGCAAATCACCATGATAGTTAAGCAAAACATCACATGATTGCAATTTGTGATTCCTTGCTAGCTTCCCCATTGATAGTGTTTGTTGGAATCTGGCTGGGAAGATCACAAATGGCAATCACATGACTCCAGAGCACTGCAACTATTGTAATTGTAAGCCAGTTTCCAAGTGCTCAGATCATGATCACATGATTGTGGGGCAGCTGTCATAAGTATAAGGACCAGTTGTGGGTCACTTTTTTCAACACCGTCATAATGATCACTGAATGAATGTTTGTAAGTTAAGGATTATCTATATACATTCAGTAATTTGAGTCATCTTAAGGAATGTACATGTACTTTCTGGTTCCTTCTAGTGAACTATATACCTTGCAAACAGCAATCCTGATTAATGGCAGTTGTCCTAAATATAAGTGAATTTAATGTCTTTCTTTGGGCTTACATGTACGCTCAAAAAATATGTTGGAGATAAAAAAACTTTGTTAGCAACAGGATAAAATGACATTCTGCAGCACCTTAAAACATCAAACATATTTTTCTGAGACTGCATGACTATGGTGCAAGGCCAGGAAAAGACACAGCTTCTTTAAGGAGGTCGCCTCAGCTCCATCCAAAGCCTTTTTTTCATCAGATTAGAACAGCTGAATGTCACTTTTTAAAGTTTAAGCAGTGGTACAGCAGTTAAGATAATTTCTGTTTTAGGCACTGGGTACATTTGATGTCATAAGTGGCAGAGTGAGTCTTTAGGATAAAAAGTCAAAGATATCTGTCTTCTTCTCCCCAAAAGCCTTTGGATTACCCTTATCCATGTAGCTTGGTATAGCTTTTAGATAGTGGCAGAAATAAAACTAATTAACTACTAATCTTCTGAGGGATGTCTTTTTCCCACATACTCTAACTTAACCCAAGTGTGTCACAGAGCCTGGGAGCTCACAGCCTAGAGTCGAGAGATAAAACATTCAGTGGCAAAAGAAATAAAACTAGCATGCTGCTCAGTTCACAATAGTATCTTAAAGGAATATTCTATAAAATGTTACAAAGGAAAATTTAAGTTGATGAAGGTCTCAGGAGATAAGCTATTTGTGAATAACATAAGAGAGGCACTGCTGCACTGAAATCTCAGACTGCATTAAACATAGAATATCTGAGCTTGAGTAGTATAGAATATATATCAGAACCAATAAATATCTGACTTACCTACAGGAAATAAAGAATAACCTTAGCTCCCTGCTAAATAGACATTTATCTTCATCCAAATGGAGATGAGCATCGTCTCTAGAGTCGACCACAACCGGCAAGGGAAACCTTTACCTTTTTAAGTAACAGTTCTTCTGAAAGTATTTTTTCCCTGGTTCAGTTATACCTGTACTTGCTTTTTGATTTTCTGGAAATTCCAAATTTAAATTGGAACCAATGACGGGTAGTTTCTGATTTCTCTTTCTATCCATTCTAGGACACTTTCTTCCTTTTACAAGAGATCAGACTGTAGTTTATAGGAGAACAAAGACCCTTGTGGAAAAGGAGGGTTCCTTCTTTTATGTACTCCTCAGTCACACTTTAATTAGACTGAACATGGATCAAGGCTCTGAACTTGTCTGGGAAGGGTTATAACGGGAAGTCATGTTTTTAATAAACAATTGGTCTAATGCTATCAGCTAATAGAGTGTTAAAAGTAGTAAATACAAAACAGAACTCTGCTTGTTGATAGCAAAGCAGCAACGTTGTTCTTTTTTCAGCTTTGCCTTTAGTCCAAGTGGATGAGAAAGGTGAAAAAGTCAGGCCAAACCAAAATCGCTGCATTGTAATTTTACGTGAAGTACCCGAATCTACTCCAATTGAAGTAAGTATATTATTTCACCAGCCAAGCTTTTAGAGGTGATTTTTTTAAACTTTACAAAAATAGTAAAACAGAAATAAGAGACAGGGTTCCTAGAGCGTTAGCTTTACTATTTCATGGCCTGTCTTGAAATTAAGCAGAATTATATTATTTCCTGCATACTCTTTACAATCAGTTGTAATATGGCTTCAGTTGAGGCTGAATCAATCTTTGATTGTAGTTCTCAATTAATCCTTCTTCTCTCTCATCTTGTTGGCTATCATTCCAACCATCTATCTATTTAAGGAGGTTGAAGCACTCTTCAAAGGCGAAAACCTGCCTAAGTTCATCAACTGTGAATTTGCCTATAATGACAACTGGTTTATTACATTTGAATCTGAAGCAGATGCACAACAGGTAAGGTTTTTTTTTTAATGTGTGTGCTTGTGCATATGTTATACTGAATTACCTACAGTATTTCAAAGATTGTATATTTCAAGTTAATCGTGGCTCAGGCATTATGATGGGAACACAATCAAAGAAGAGCACAGGTGCTAAGTGACCATAAGGGTCATTCTGGAAAAAAATGCCAATTCTATTATGCAAACAAGGCTTCCATGATTAAATATGCTAATTATCTTCCACAATTAATTTTGGTAGGCAGCAGAATAAATACCTATAAGAAATGTTGTCAGATAATTGGAATTTCTCCAGTTTGGAAGATATTTGTAATGTTAATATGGATGTTAAGTCCATTGTAAACATAGCATATAGTTTATTATTTTCCCTATCTTATTAGCGTGATCTTGATAGATTCTGGAAGCCAGATGAAAAGGTTCCAGAAGCTGTCACTTGTTGATCTGCTATAAGATCTTAGCGGTACTACTTGGATTAAGTCCCACTAAAATTAGTTATACTGTATAACTTGTTCTTGTTGATTTTGGTAAATCTGAAGTGCTTATTCTTATTGTCAAGTTTTGCCTGAATTTTTTTTCTACTAAAATTTCTGGTGCTTTCTCTAGCTGATTTTTTTCCACACTACACAGCCATTACCAGATCAAAGTAAACATAACAAAAAATGTGGAGGCTGTACTATGTTATAAGTTTGGATTACAGATGGCCCTCTTTTTTTAAGTAGGAAAGTATTAATGTTTTTTTCCCACTAATTCAGTTGTTCTGTTTCAAACAAGTATGTTTCTCTTAAAGGCTTACAGATATCTTAGAGAAGAAGTGAAAACTTTCCAAGGAAAACCAATTAAGGTAAATGTACTATTTTGGGATCTGAAATGATAATTTTGAATGACATATTTTAAGAATACAATCTTCTATCTTTTCTAGGCAAGGATAAAAGCAAAAGCAATAGCTATAAATACATTTTTGCCAAAGAATGGATACAGACCTCTGGACATGAATATCTACACACAACAGCGTTATACAACATCATTTTATTTACCTCCAGTATACAGCCCCCAACAGCAGTTTCCACTTTATAGCTTAATTGCACCACATACATGGTCTACAGCACACAGCTATCTTGATCCATCACTGGTAAGCACTGGGGAACTGTTTGTTTATTTTATGCTTATGCTGTTATATAGCATTCAGTGGACTTGTCCAGGGAGAAGAAGGTTAGGGAATTAGATTTTATGCCATTCTACGTGTTATTCCTCTGCACAAAAACTCCCTATGTATTTATACTTAGGTGAAGAGTATACTAAAACATTTTTGCAATGGTAATCAACAAGACACAGGGAATTTTTAAAGGGGAAAACAGAAATCCCTCAACACTTGAAACCTGATGGTACAGTCTTGATTTATGTAGTACATTGCTTTATTCTTTGCAAAATGTAATTTGTAGAAATTTTCCCCTTTCAAATTGATATTAGGGCACTTCCTGCAATAGCTTATTTTAGAGTTAAATCTCTATTAATAGACCTAATGACTAAAATTCAGAACATTCTGCATAAGTAACATCTGGGATACAAAATCAAATAGATTTGAATTCCAGACAGCTTGATGTAACATAACTTACCTTCTATTCTTGAATAGAAATAAAATTAAGAACATATTTTTTTAAAACTTCCAGTGTAAATCAGATTGATTGTTGCCTTGTCCTTGATATGTATTGATTTTTATAAATCCATTCTAAAACTTGACTAAATAAAAATTCATAGTTGAGTATACAGTAAGTAGTATTCTGTGATATTTTATCATATCAGTCTCTCACGCTTTCTTATTTTCTTCATGTAAATTTTTGTCCAGAATAACCAGAGTTTTAGAATTATAATTATGTAATGAAAATTTTAATGAGCAAAAATTTGATGCTTCTGTAAAAAATATGTGGAAAAGTAAAGTCAACAAATGAAACCACTGTGCAATTTTCAGAACTTTGTAGATAAAAGTTTCAAGTCTGCATCTGAAATATTTATGTTCCATAGATCACACCATTTCCAAATACTGGATTTATCAATGGATTTTCATCTCCTTCTTTCAAGCCAACTGCTTCTCCACTGACTTCCCTTAGGCAGTATACTCCAAGAAACAGGCAAGTTCTGTTAATACATTTTTATCTATCTGGACAATATGCCTGGAGCAAATAAACCCACATATCTCTCAGGAATTTTGGACATTATTCATCATGAAATGTCACAATTCGCATGATGATACAACCTTGGCCTCTTAAAAAAGGCATATTTAGGACAAAAGGTAGATAAAATGGAATAGGGAAAGAAATATCTGTGTAAAAGAGAAAGAACCAAAGCAAATTCTGAGATTATCTGCAAAGACAATAAATTTTTATCGTAAATTATTAACTCCATTACAAAATGGCCATTGAGTCATAACCTTTGTCTTCTCTATATAGGGAGGTATGCTTCCAGAACTAGCTCTGGATTGCAGCCTCCCCCCACTCCCCACCCCACTCTAAAGGTGTCTCTAGGGTTTTTGTTGGACCCAGCAATATTCTTGGAAATACAGACTGTGCTTGAGGGTGGTGCAGATAGTCTTCAATTGGAATCAGAATTTCCATTGCTCAGCAAGACAGTTGTTAAGTGATTTGTGCCCAGTTTAATCACTTTTTGCCATTGTTAAACAGATCACTGCAGTTAAATGAATCATGTGGTTGTTAAGCAAATCCAGCTTCCCCCATTGACTTTTGCTTGTCAGAAACAGGCTGAGGTGGCCATAAATTGTAATCATGTGTCCCCAGGATGCTGTAACTGTTGTAAAAACATGCTAATTGCCAAGTGCCCAAATTTTGATCATACGACTATGGGGAAGCTGTAGCAGTGGTATATGCAAGGACCAATTGTAAGTTACTGTTTTCAACACTGTTGTAACTTTGAACAGTTGCTAAATGAATGGTTGTAAGTTGAGGACTACCTGTAATCAGTTGACCTTAGACCCTAATATAAGCTACGGATGTTGATGTGATTCTAAACATCCCCTGAAGATGTCATATGACTGCTTTAAAAGGTTTTTGTTTTTCTCTGTCCCAGAAATCCCAGCAAATCACATCTACGGCATACAATTCCTACTACAGACCGGGGGACTGGATTGTTAGAGAGCCCTACAATATTCAATCTTTCTGCTGACCGATTAATCAATGGTGTCAGGAGCCCACAGACTAGGCAACCAGGACAAAACAGAACCCGGATGCAAAGTACTACAAGCTACACAAAGCGAGAAGTAGGGAGTGGGCGGGTAGAATCCATAACTTCAGATTCATCACCAAGCTTAGGCCGAGGAAGGTAAGTATTGAAATTTAGGATTAAATGTTGGCCACTGAGGTTGGGTATCATGTGAGTTTCCATTTTGGAGATTTCAGAAAGAAGAATTCTATGGAAGCAAGGCAAGAGAAGACTTCTCAACTGAAAAGATAAAGATCTAAACAGAAGTGGAACTTGAAAGTTAATTTATATTTATTAGTATAATCAGCAGCAAAACACTAAGCAGATTCTCATGTCATATTAAGCCATGATGTTTGTTTAGTTTTCTTCAGAATGTGAACTAACTTTTGTTATTAGAGAATGGTTTCAGTGCCCAGCTAAGACATCCTTCTTTCAGGCCTTTTTAAGTATGTATGTATGTATGGATGGATTTCAGATTTTATGCCCGGTATAAATCCTTAATCTCACCAGAGAATATTAGCTGTTGTGAGCAGACATTATAATATTATGGCTTATTCAAACGATGATTTAGCTTAACATAATAATCTGTTCCCTTTTAAATAGTTGTCCTAAACACAATGTTTGATTTTTAAAATGGAAATAACTAGACACGTGAATTCTAATAATCAAGTAGCTTTGAAATAGATGCCTATGATAAAAGGATAAGAAATTACTTATGGCTGGCTTCAGAGTTTTCCCATCTGCATATTAAAGGATCCAGTATTAATGCTCTGTTTGTAACAAGATTTTCACTGCTACTGATTTAAAACCATTCAAATTTCATTTCCATTGACATCTTCTTGCAAAATGGTTTCTCTTCAGTTCACTATACAAACCATGCTTTTCCAAATACATTTTTGAAAATTTTATCTAATTGGTTTTTAGATTCTTTCCCAGTGCCACTGAAATGACCTAAAACTCAAGTGGTGTAGATGAAGCATGTTTCAAATTAATGTACAGTAATACCTCGGTTCGCAAACATCTTTTTTTTTTTTGCAAACATTTCAATTTGCAAACATTTCAGCTCACAACCAATATGTTTCATAAAAATAGTCTTGGCCCATAAACACTTGCTTTGCCCACAAACGCTGAGGCTCTCATGCTCAAGCCTGGCAGCAAGTAGGTAGCAGGCACTTGCCACGGCATCTTTGATGATCTTTATATCTCAGTAAAAATGGTTTTGTTGTTGTTCAGTCGTGCAGTCGTGTCCGACTCTTCGCGACTCCATGGACTGCATTACGCCAGGCTCCCCTGTCTTGCACTGCCTCCCAGAGTCTTTCCAAGCCCATCACACTGATTATGCAATCTATCCATCTCATCCTCTGCCGTCCCCTTCTCCTCTTCCCTTCAATCCTTCCCAGCATCAAAATCTTTTCTAATGAGTCCTCCCTGCGCATTATGTGGCCAAAGTAGTTGAACTTCAGCTTCAATATCTGTCCCTCCAAAAAGCAATCAGGTTTGATTTGCTGTAGGATTGGCTGGTTTGATCTCCTTGCCGTCCAAAGGACCCTCAAGAGTTTTCTCCAGCATCAAAATTCAAAGGCATCAATTCTTCAATGCTCAGCTTTCCCTATGGTCCAGCTTTCACAACCATACATTACTACTGGGAAAACCATAGCCTTGACCATGTGGACCTTTGTCAGCAAGATGATGTCTCTGCTTCTGACCACACTGTCTAGGTTTGCCATAGCTTCCCTCCCAAGGAGCAAGCATCTTTTGATTTCATGGTTGCAGTCACCATATGCAGTGATCTTGGAGCCCAAGAAGGTGAAATCTGCCACTGCTACCATTTCTTCCCCTTCTACTTGCCAGGAAGTGATAGGACCAGTTGCCATGTTCTAAGTTTTTTTAATATTGAGTTATAAGCCAGCTTTTGCACTCTCCTCTTTCACCCTCATCAAGAGGCTCTTTAGCTCCTCTTCACTTTCTGCCATGAGAGT
>JANHZU010008856.1:0-10853 GCA_032468055.1 Acrochordus granulatus | reverse complement strand
GCAAACTAACCAGCACTTACGGATCTGCTTCGAGGCAGCTTCTGGCCTCGGCTGCTGCTTGCTGGCTCGGAGGATCTGCTGCCGTCACTTTAAAGGGGCTTTTTCCCTCAGCTTTTCCGCGTGTCGTGGGCGGTTTGAAAATGCTTCTTGCCTCGGAGAAGCGACAAGGAATTTCTGCTTTATTTTGGGCAAGGACAATTTCTGCTTTATTTTGTGTATGTGTGCGTGCACACGCTTTGAGAATATCCCAGAGAGGAGGGGGAGGGGACTGCCTGGAGATTGAATCTGGAGTCTGAAGTCTCAGGAGTTCCATCTCTTGAACTTAATTTACACTGTTTATGCAACGAGAGAGGGGGGCTCATTGCGATCAGGATTCTGGCAAGGTCAGTCATATGCACAGTAACTGAGTAAACTGCACGTGGCAGAGGTGGCAGAATGCATGTGCGCGCTTACCACATCAGCAGAACACTCACGTGGGATTGCCACCAGTGCAATGGAGTAAAGGATGTGGTAGAGTTGGCAGAACACATGCGCGCTTGCTTCATTGACAGAACTCTTGCGTGGGTTCTCTCGTCGTGAACGAGAAATACATGACTGATGACGCGCAAGTTATCATGCAAAGTTTGCTTGTCATGTGAGTCGTGACTCGTCTAGTGGAATAAATTTGATTTAAGTTTTTTTGCTCGTCCTGTGAGTTTCACATCTTGTAAGTTACTCATCTTGTGAGGTACCACTGTATTCAGATTATATAATTTTTAATTTAAAACAATTTTTTCCTTTTTTAATGGTTTGTAATGCTTTTTTAATGCTTTAATAGATCAGTTTCACTGTTGCCAGTTGCTGCTTCAGAACTTATGATATTTCATATGTTTTTAGGTATCTGTAATATTGTTAATATGCTTTTTCTTGAGTGATATGAAACAGTAAAGACGATGGGAAAACTTTACAAGGGAGTGAATGCTACATTTAATTTTGAACATGGCATATCAATTTTGTATTTGTTGGGTTGTTTTTAATCTTTACATTCTTTGCTTAGGCCAGTTTTGTATGTTGACATTGTATTGATAGTTATTGGCAATCAAGAATTCCAGATTAATAAATACATAAAATTAATTCCAAGTTAATGAACTTCCTATTGAAAGATGGCCAGAATGCTAGGCTTTTCTTTCACCATTCCTATTGGCTTTCATGATGACCATGGAATGTTGGACTTGACCTCTATGGCCAATGTGCAAGCTGAGCAAATGGGTGAAGAAGCAGCTAAGTGCTCTGTCCCTCATTTATGACTATACAGTATTCTGATTGTAGCCTGCAAAATATTTTAGAGATAACTTTATAAAAAAAAGGTGGATTAAATTTTCATGGTCTAGCAATTTTTGAAAACTTAGTAAACTTTCTTAAAATTGTACAGATTATCAGTTAGTTGTATGTTGCTGAAATTTCTCATGATTGGATTTTTTTAAGGAAAAGATTTTTCATATAGTCGGATTGTTATGATATTTATCACCTCAAGATGTCCTCATGATTCTGAAAGATGGACTGCACTGATTTTTGCAGAAAAACTATAAATATTTTTGCCACTTTTTCTCAGCATATTTTATTGCTATTTAAATTTAATTGCAAATACAGGGTATGAAATAAGCTTGGTATGGTATGATTGTGTTTATAATATTAATATATTGTTTTTTTATTGTTGTTAGCCGCCGAGAGTCTTTGGATTTCGGCGGCATATAAATTTAATAAATAAATAAATAAATTACATGCTTTGGATGCAGTTCATGAAGCATTGTGGTGATGAACATCTCATTCATTTCAGTGGCGTTGAAACAGTGGAATCATTTATTATTTATTAACGTAGTTTAGCTAGGTCTCTGTGCATATGTTTTATCAAGGATTTTTGCTTTAAGATGCATTGAAATTATGTATGGATTTCTTATTGAATTTAAATGTAATTTTCTGTTTAAAAGCATGTAATTAACTGTGTCAAAACAATATACAGTGGAACCTCTCAAGGCAAGCACCTCTCAAGATGAGATTTTCACAGGATGAGCAAAAAAATAATAAAACTTATTTCACTAGAGAAGAGGCGACTCACAAGATGAGCGAACTTCATGCAATGACTTGCATCTTCAGCGCGCTCTGTATTTCCCATTCAGGCAGAGAGTTCTGTTGACGCTGCCACGTGGTTTACTCCATTACTGTCCAGGCAGCAACTGCACATGCGTTCTGTCGATGCTGCCATGTGCAGTTTACTCCATTACTGTCCGTGTGCTGTACTGTGAGATGTTGCTAAGGGAAAAGGCCCTTTTGCCTTGAGCGGTGGCGGCAGCGGATCCTCTGAGCCAGCAGGGAATGCTGGACAGCAGCCAGCCTAGCAGCAGCTGAGGCCAGAATCTGCCTCAAAGCAGATCCGTAAGTGCTGGTTAGTTTGCTCTATTTCTGCTTTATATTGTGTGTTAATCATTGTTTGTTTGAGATGTTAGGGACAATCATTTCTGCATAAAATTCCATTGAAAATGATTTTTTTGTGAATATTTTGGGGGGCGTGGAACGGATCATCCAACTTTCCAATGTTTCCTATTGGAAACCTTGTTTCACTTTAAGAGCATTTAGCACTAAGAGTGTTCTTCCGGAACAGACTAGTCTCATCTTGTGAAGTTCCACTGTATTTCTATATCATGCATACATATGACTATTCTTCCTATCTCTAGACTATTATAGAAACTTTCCCTGCATTAACTACAGTGCTTTATTGCAATCTATCTTTTACATGTTTGCCACTCCTTGGTTCCATTTCTAACTCTTGTGCTTCCAAATTGTTCCCCGGTCTTCAGAGCTCAGCAGTTTTCTCCCTTGCTGCAGTCTAAGACCGCAGCATCCCATAGCTGTCCCTGGTTAAAAAAATAGCTCTACTGAATGCCATATAGTTTCAATCTTGAATGTATGCTCTTTAAGCAACCTGTATAAAAAGCAATTTTCTATATGTAAACAAATATTTTTTCCAGTATTAAATCATGTAATTACCTATGAATAGAGTTTTACTTAAAAAATATGTTTGTGATTGAGCCCCAAATCCAAATCCATGCAGTATGCCTGCAAGTATAAATTGTCTTTTTTAGGATAATGAAAATACTGTCTCTCTAATAGTTAGCTATAAATGCTAACTTTAATTTCTCTATATTCCTTCAGATTTACATTAGTATTTCACTACAAAACCATAATCAGTATGACAGAAATGATAAACGTCTGCCATTCCCATTTATGAGGAATAAAATTGCAAAATAAATCAACACAGTGCTTTTTTAAATTAATACATTTTGCACAACTCTTATTTGTGGAAAATAGTTGTGGAATACTTATGAATTTCTAGAACAAGTAGAAATTTGCTTCCCAGAGCAATATGTTCTAATACTTGTAAAACATACTGTATTCTATTAATAAGGTATTAGTGTTACTATATATTGGTACTACTGTAACTAAGATTATGAGCCTGAAGTTGATAGTATATAAAATCAAATATATAAAACTGATCACAGTCTTTCTTGTTAAATATATTAATTCACAACATAAATTTTGTTTTTGTAGTAGTTTAAATGTAATAAGAAAGGATGTGATCCAGCTTCATGATTAAGAATATAAAAATCAACAGGAAGAAAAGATCAACAATGAATGAGCCAGCTTCTGAGTCATCACAAACAGCATTGCCTTACCATGAATTCTTCCAGTGTCTGGTAGATTTTCCCACGGAAATCACAATAATTTTTCCATTCTTTGCACTGCGGACAGCACTGAGTAGTGTCAACATGAACACAGCGGGGGTGGAGCCTAGGACACTCTGGCTGAATGCAGAATGGACCCTCTTCAGTACAAAGACAAGGGCATGCAGAGGGTCCTGGAGTAAACTTATCTCCAATTGCATAAACAAAGCCACTCTCATCCACACAGCCTTTTCCACGGTAGTCTGGATAGGCATATTCCTCTGGAGGTTCAGAGGTGGCACCAGCAATAATATCTAAGAGGGAGAAGTCTTCAGCAGCAGGAAGTTCCTCTTGAATACCTTTGATCTGATTATAAACTGGGAGGTTTCCAAACTTATTATTTGTAGCCTGAATACTTAAAGCCTGTTTTTGCTTTATCCAAGATTCTTTATTAGAATAATTTCTGTTGCCTTTGTTTTTCCAGTCCCTAATGCCTTCTTCCCTTCCATTCCTAGTCATTTCATTCATTTTCCATGGTCCAGGTCCAATGTGATTCTGTCTCTCTCCGGCTGATGATTGATCTTTTTTTTCCTCGTTAGTTTTTATCTCCTGCTTGTCTTGAGCCTTGGATAGTTTTTGCAATGGTGTAGTAGAATTACACAGAGCAACCATCAGGCAGTATGTCACAAGGAGGGAACTAGAAAGAGCCCCAATTGCCATTGCAGTATTACTGGTCATCATCTAAGGCATCTCAGATGGATAAAACATGTTTCATTAAAATCAGAGGAAATCCTCCAGTCAATACACAGTCCCTGGAAATAGAGAAGTTAGGTTACTTCAAATTATTCTGCATTTTTATATAGAAAGCAGTATATAGCTTAATCTAGCATGTGTAAAAATGAAAAACAGGCCAACAAAAATACTGGACCTCAGAGATTCAGTTACACATTATAGCACAACTATGGACCTATGTATGTGTGTGGTGGTGTGAGTGGTTAAGAAGCTGGGTTTGTCCATCGGAAGATTGGCAGCTCAAGTTCGAGACCCAAGAGCTGCCACATAACAGGGTGAGTTCCAGTTGTCTGTGTAGCTCCTGCCAACCTAGCAAGTTCAAAAGCATGTAAACATGCAAGTAGATAGGTACCATCTTTGGTGGGAAGGTAATAGTGTCCATGTGCTTTGGCATATAGTCATGTTGACATGTGATCACAGAAGCATCTCTGGACACATTGGTTTTTTGGCTAGGAAATGCAAATGGGAACCATCCAGAGTCAACCACAACTTTCAAGGGAAACCTTACCCTTTTTGGACCAGTTGGCCATTCTTGAATAGGCTGGTGCTTTTCAACTTCAGTTTCCTATAGCTGAGAAAAGAATAAGGATCTGCATCACTTAAACTGCTAACTAAATAAATTTTTAAAATAAGCAGGATGAGAAATTTGTCATATTAATTATAGTTCAGTAAAGAGGAAAAGCAATATAATGCTTACATATCAATACAAAAAGTATATTAACTGAGGATAGAGGAAACTGGAAAAGGGAAGGATAGAGCTGCTTCATAGCAGTAGTACAATCACAGCAAATTCTATGTAAGATACTGAGTTTTATGGTTGTGTTTGTATGTGTGTATGAGGTAATCATGTTCATTTCTGCAAACTGTACATACAGTTTTATGTATATATACACAAAAAAAGATTAAAAGATTGGCTAGAATATAGAAGAACCTAGAACATGCATTATAAATTCATCATATTTTCAATTCCTATTTGCACACCAATTTTCACTAAACTGTTTGTGAACTCCAAAACTTGGAGATAAGAAATGACATCTTTCTCTCCCTCATTGCTACACTAATCAATGAACAAAATAAAGATTTGATATATATGTATTTCATCCCACAATCCTTAAAGAATATAAAGCCTTTTTCTGTAATCTTCAACTACCTCAACTGTAATTTTGTTCACCAAAAATGCAAATGTAGGTTTATTTCCTACATTCAATGGCAGAATGAGCAATTCTGTAGTTATTTCAAACTGTCCCCCTCAAAAAATGTAAGTATATTTTTAAAAAGTATATATATACATAAATAATCAATTTGAGGCAATATTTTCTACACTGTATTGCTGTACTCTATACCATAGATTCTCAGTGGACCTCTGTTAATATTTTTTGAAAAAAATCCTCAAAACTTCTTTTAGTATAGAAAAATCCTATAGCCTAGCTTTCAAAAAAGAAAGCAAACTGTATTATATACTGTATAAGCAAATACTGAGAAGCCAAGACAAGGAATGATTTTAAAAAATAATTGTTAGTACTGTATTTAAGAATTTAATCTTCGATTTCTAGATTTAACTTAGTATGCTCCAATATATTCAGAAATTAATCTTGTTGAGTTCCATGAAACTTATACCTAAGCAACTGCATACAAAAATGAAACCTTAAAAATTAATGATTATTAAACTGTGAATAATCCTATTCTGATGAAGGAAATTCCAAAGAATCTTTTTTTTTAACTAGTCTTTCAAACTAAGGGACTTAATTTTTCAAAAGTGAGAGGGGGAAGAGTGAAGGAAATACCTTATAGGATTAAAGAGGAAAATTCATAGATTCAACTCTAGAATATTCTTAGAATATCTGTTCATTCATCTAAACAATCCATCAGATTTGTTGGACAATGTACTATTATTATCATATGAACAAGAGCATATGATGTAACCACTTTGCTGAAGTCTGGATGTGTAAGTGCCTGATAAAGTGAGCTGTAGTTCTCAAAAGAGAACATACGTTTTAACAAAATGTGATATTCTGAAAAACTTTTACACAGCTCCTCCTGATTTTTATCTTATTAGAAAATAAGGTATATTGAATTTCTTTATGACAGAAATACAGGACAGAAAATGAAGCAAATAATATAAATAAAATGCTCTTATGCCTTGCTGTGTGTGAAGATTTCCCCCCTCCATTTTGTATTCACCTTCATTATAAAACACAATCGACATGGCATTTTAGGAATTAAAATAAAAACAGAAAGCCACAAAAACCTGTTTCAAGGAAGGTGAGAGGAGCAACCAGAGCCAAGGAAGGATAGGACGGATGAGAATTTATACCAGCTCAGCTACACTGATTGTGGCTATTAAACGGAACAGCCGTCTGTGCCACTCGCACAAACTACACCATTGCAAAAACTATCCAAGGCTTAAGACAAAAACAGCTCCGTCTTGCGAGGTTTAGCGCTCTGTCTCCATGGCTACACACGTACAGTGTATATACATTACAACTTTCCCGTCCCTCCTCCCCAGTGCCAAAGTTTCCGCTACCGGCCCTCGAAGGACAGGAAGAGCTCTTGCTCTCTTTACCTTTCACTGCATAGCCTCGTTAGGCAGATGCTTTGCTTCTCCTCATTCCCTGCCGGTCAGCTTACTCCTCGGCTCAGGAGAAGGAGCAGCGCGTCCTTTGCCTCCCATCCTCCGTCCCGAAAGGAAGAGGCCCAGCCGGCGACTGCGTCTGCCACTCCCGCCCGCCGCCCGCCTCTCCTCCGCTGCGAGGCAAAGCCTCGGCCCGTCAACTGCGTCGGTTCAGCCGCGAGCTGCGGGGAGGGCGAGCGCGGAGGCGGCTCCTCGGCGTTTTCACATTGCGGTTTCCACAGCCACGCTTGCTCCTCCTTTCCCGATCCGCAGAAGAAAAGTAGCCTGAGCCGTGCGTCCCTCCCTCAGCGCTAGCCCAACGTCCATAATTGCCCCCTGCTCCCGAAACGTCAATCGTTGCCCCATGGAAGAGCGGCTGGCCCAGATTGCCGGGGCGGGAGAGCGCTTGCAAAACGGACGCCCGCGAGGAGGCTTCGAACTGCAGTAACTGCGGGTTGCGTTGCTTCCTTATTACCTGCTCTGGTTCCCGCTTTCACGTAGCAACCGGACGAGGCTTATTTCTGGCCGGGGACTGATGGGGGTTGGTGAAATCGTCTTCTAATTTGTATAGCGCTTTGCACATCAGCCAAGCCGAGCAGTAGGAACTGTAAGAACGGCTGGAGCGCAGAAAATGGCGTTTCCTTCTCCTTTTAAGGAATATTGTATTGGAAACAAGAAACAAGCCAGTTTGAGCAAACTCGTGCTACCGAAGGCTGCACGTAATGGTTAAAATGATATTTGGTTAAAATGGTATTTTAGATAAATACTACTCCCAATTCGTTACACTTAAGTTCTGCTCCCTCTCTTTTAACCCACTCCTACTTTAGGACAATACTATATTTATTGGAACTCTTGATTTTGTTCATTTAGTAAAAAGTAACCAAAGGTCCTTCCAAGTCAATTAGGACTCAGGGTAGGGAAGGTATGTCATGTAACTTCCCTGCTTTAACTCCTTCCTGTGCACTATGGGAAGTATATGCAAGTTTGTAAAAACGTGGAGAATTAACAGTACACTTTCCCAACGCAACTCTGTGATACTGTGCACTTTTCAGTTAAGTATTAATGACCAAATGAGTTAAAAGTTATCAAATTATGGTGTATCCTCTGAGGGCAGTGTAAAAGAACAGCATTCAGCAGTGAAAAAAAGGCTCAAGTGGGAATTCTGCTCAAATCACTTTTCGGAGGGTAATTGGTTTTGGATTGGATTGAAGTTACACTTCAGTACCCTCAAAGGTAAAAGGTAAAGGTTTCCCCTTTCAGTCATGTCCAACTCTAAGAGATGGTGCTCATCTCTGCTTCATAGCCAAAGAATAGTGTTGTCGGAAAACGTTTCCATGGGCTGGAATGACTATCCACAAAGGCCCACAGAACACTGTACCTTGCCACCAATTTAGGCAGTACCTATTTATTTACTTGCATTTTGCATGCTTTCAAACTGCTAGATTGGCAGGAGCTGTGGCAAATAATGGGAGCTCACCCCATTACATGATGCCTGGGTCTCAAACCTGGACTGCTGATGTTCTGGCCAATAAGCCCAATATCTTAACTGCAATTGTTTAACACAAGATCAGTGTCAATTATAATAGTTAATATTTGTCACTTAAAATATTTTGCATAAATCATCAGATTTAGAATTTAAATAATTTGCATAATCAAGAAAAAAGCCTCCCTCTAGGGAGAAAGACTACAGCAATTCTAAATAGAGTATTAAAATTTCATCACTTTGTTCACAAAGGTATACTGTCAAAGTCATGGTCTAAGTTATAAGGGACGTCTTCATAAGTGGCCCATTATGAATGCTAAATAAAAAAAAGATTGATGGCTTTGAACTATAGTATTGGATATTGGAGAAAATTGTTGAAGTACTTTGGAATAACACGAAGTACAAATCATTCAGTCATTAAAACTAGAAAATGACTAGGAAATGACAGATACATTTCTATGGGCTAATTTGTTTTTCTATTGATACTATTAAAAAGTTATTAACTGTCTCACATTTTGAGTAAGAGACTCATTTTTCAGTAAATACAATGATGAAGTTTTTGATTATGCAAACAATTTCTGTTTCCATGGATGAATACACATAGTATGACTGAAATTAATTTTAGGCTTCCTAGTGAAAAACTAGAATTAATTAAAAAATCCTCTAGATTTGCATCTTCTAATGTTAAATGAAAGCCTCAGATATGTAAGTTTAACAAGATAGATGCTTGGGGAAAGGTGATATCTGAAACATTCTAGTTTATAGTACTGACCAATAGAGGCCAGTATGTACTGTGAAATCTGAGTGAAAAGGATCTTCCTTCCCTAGTTCTCAGAAGTGCAAGGTCTGTATTATAAACAATCTTCTTTTTCTTAGCGTTATTCCCACTTAGTGAGGTTCACTTTGTTGGCCATTGATGAGACTGAGGAAGTACTTCAACCGATGCACAAGATATAAAAATAAAATGTGATTATCTAGGTTAAAAATAAAAGGTAGTAAAGTCCTAACTTACTTTTTTGTCCCAGATACAATGTAATTTATCTACTCACATTTGATATGTTGTTAGTTTGATCAATGCTATCAGGTTTGAGCTGCAAAAATTAATATAATCAACATTTGGCAGCAAGGAAAGTTTTAATATCTCTGTTACCATTTAGTGATCATCCAAATCCTTGCAGCTCCAACTTGGTAGCTTTAGTTTTAGTTGGTCAGTACATAAATTATTGATATTACAATTGCAAACATTTCTTGGCTTCTATTGATGCTATAAAAAGCAACCCATTTTTAGTTGAGAACTGCAGTATCCAGTTTCAGAAATATCTACAGACCACATCTCCTCTTCTATAAGCTTGCATTAGACTTTTATATAGAAAAACAGAAAACAGCAGCTGTGTAATAAGCATATTATTTCGAGATAGAACTTTGGAGTAACAGGCATTCATTTAAAATCATAAATAGCCCTTTGAGTTGAATATGACTCCTCATGCCCAACTCTACTTCGCTTTTTTGGGAGAACAACCAAGGCTGGCAGATGTTCCCACCTACTGTGGCACATTTATTGCAGACTACTGTTCATTGAATAAAACCTCATAACTTCAGTTGATGGAGAATTGCGACTTCTAGTCTTGGATGGGATTGTACTGCTCCAGACAGACATGGTGTGTAATCTGGGATTTTTCTTGGACTCATGACTTCAACTCGAGCAAGTAGCAATTGTGACCTAGAGGGCCTTCACACAATTGTGCATTGTGTATTAGTTACACACACTCCTGGACCAACAAGCCCAACAATCACCAATGCCTTAGTCACTTCCTGTTTTGTCTATTGCAATGCGCTTTACATGGAGCTGCCCTTGAAAACTATCCAGAAGCTTCAGTTGGTCAAAATGGGGCGGCCTGCATGGTTTTCTGCAAGCCTAAATTGGCACATGAGTCACTTCACTGACTGCCAGTTTGCTTCTAGGTCCAACTCAAGGTGCTGGTTGTCATCTTTAAAGCCCTACATGGCCTGGGGCCAGGTTATTTGAAAGATTGTCTTTCCCCAGTCATATCCAACCCACCAGAGTGGGGAGGCAGGAAATGGTTCAGACCCCCTCTCTTAAGGAGTGTCTATGTCTATTCTCCCTCCCTATGTCTATGAGGGACCACCTTGCTGTGGCTGAGGGGTTTGTGTGCTCTGAAGAAGATAAGAGTTCTGCCAGAGGTTCAACCATACTGGACAGGTCTCATCAGAGGAGCCAGACAAAGAGTGTCTTCCCCCTATAAAAATA